>JAPVLO010002303.1:0-56551 GCA_027257055.1 Cephalopachus bancanus | reverse complement strand
AGTCTCTACAAGAACCCCAAAAAAATGAGCTGAGCTTGGTGGCATAGGCCTTTCATTCTGGTCACTTAGGAGGTCACTGTGGGAGGATCACTGGAGTGCAGTCGTTGGAGGCCATCATGGCTGAGAGTGGGCCCCTGCACTCCAGCCTGGGCAACAGAGTGGGCCTCCCACTCAGATTAATACCAACCACCACCACAACAACAACTGCAGGCTAGCCCAGGTGCTCAGCCAGGCATCCCCATCCTTCAGAGGCACAGCCAAGTGGACAAATTGAGCATGCGTGTTTTACACCAGGCTGAGACACGGGTTGAGACCTCATCTCGGCCATCAAAAATGAATCCAAAGATTAGCCGGGCATGGGGCTCAGGTCTGTGATTTCAGCCAATAGTTGGGCCAAGGCAGGAGGATCACCTGTGCCCAAAAGGTGGAGTCTCTGGTGTCCATGAGCATGCCCCTCTGCTAAAGCCTGGGCGACAGATTTGGATTCCGACTCCAAATAATAATCAACATCCCCACTACCACCACCAACCCTGCCACATAGGTCGAGGATTCACCCTCAGGGATGGGAGAGGAAAAGGCAATTTTATGCCTGTTCATTGCAGTGGTTTCAATGTTGGCCTCCAGGCACATATGTCCTGCACCTTCGGTCACACGTCCTGGAAGTCCTGCCTCCACACTCCACACTGGTGCCCCACAGCAAAGACAAGTGTGAGCTCATGGAACAGACTGCCCCAAATTAGGGCGGCCTTCAGGCATACAGCAAACAAGGAGAGCCGGCAATGCCATGGCCAGCCCAGGTTACAGTCGCCTGGTGTGCATTCTTCGGGCAGGGGTAGCTCCTCGTCCTTACCTGATCACTCCATCATCCCACAGCGACGCAGAACTTTCCTTGGGGAGCCATGGACGCTGGTCGTGACACACATTGGAGGCATCTTTTTTGTTGCCGGAATCTGCATAGGCTGGGCTGGTGCATGGCTGCATGGTTGTGCCTTCCAGGGACTCGACCTGCGGGGCTGAGGCGGTTCTCCTGCCTCGACCCCCAAGCAACCTGGACTCCAGGAGCCACAGTGCTTGACTCAATTTTGGGGCCCTCTCACCAAGAGAGGTGTGACTACATCACCCGGGCTGATGTCAGGCCCCAGGACTCAGGCAGCTTCCTGCCTCGGCCTCCCAGGGCATGGGCCTGACAGCCATGAGCCATGGTGCTCAACCTGTACTCACACATGCTGTCAGTGGGTGCGACGCAAAGGCACACACTTAGTTGGAGGTCACCATATCCCCTGTAGCCAGAACAGTGTGCGCTACCATGTGCCATTCTGGTGCTTGTATTCCAGGGAGCTAGAAGGTCTCACTACTTGGTCCAGGCTGGTCTTGAACTCCTGGGCTGCATCAGTCCTCTCCCTTAGCCTCCCAAAGCCATGGTCCAAAAGTCTGCCCATCCACTGTCTTTTGGGAACTCTAGGCCCAAGGTGGGCCTCCTTCCCAAATAATCTCTGTTCACGATTATACCAACTCTATACACAAATAGATGCTCTTCATTTTTTTCCTGTTTTCCTTGAGTCAGGGTCTCACTCCTTCACTCGGGCTTTATGGCAGAGGCTCGCTCCCACCCACCACAGCCTCAGCCCACCAGGCTCTGGTGAGTCCTTCCCCAGCCTTCTGAGGAGCCAGAATGATAGCTGCATGCCACCATGCCTGGCATTTGGGATGGAGGGTAGTGATGAGGTCTTGCCAAGCTGCCTGTGCAGTTCTCAGTCTGCAGGTTCAGGCCGGCCACTAGTCTGGCCTACAAAAGCGCTGGGATGATGAAGCTGAGCCTCTGAGTCTGACCTTGATCCTTCATCAAAATGAATCAGGTTGTCTGGCACAGCAGCCCACGCCTGGAATCCCAGTGCTACGGGAGGCTGAGGCAGGGGATGCCTGGAGCCCAGGAACCCAAGGCCAGACTGGGCCACACAAGGAGACCCCATCTCCACACCAATCAAAAGAGGGGGTCTGGGGTCGAGGTGTCCATTGTCCAGGCCACTCTGGATCCTGAAGTGGAAGGATTACCAGAGCCCATGAATTAGAGCCTGGTAATGAACAATGGTCATGACCATGGGCACAGACTGGGCCACAGAGCCAGACCATATCTCCAAAATCATCAGAATTGTACACAAAATCAAAATTGCACATGGTGTGTTCACAGGATGACTGCCTTTAGATCAGGAAAAATGGGATTGCAGAGGAGGGAATGTCCCTGAGTGAAGGATTTGTCCCTGGCCTTTCTTGGCAGAAGGTCGTTATTGCCGAGTCAGAGGGTCAGCCTGCCTGGAACACATTTCTAACCTCGGAGAGGGGAGCTGGCAGGAACCAGGCCAGGGATCCTGGGAAATCCTTCACCAAAGTGGGGGCAGCCACTGGGTGGTGGGTTAGGGCTGGGAGGTGGTGTGCTTAGGAGACTCTCACTTGTGGGGGGGAGGGAGAGAAGGACTGAGGGCAGAAGGTTTACAGGAGAATGGATTTTTCTTTCTTTTATCGTCCTTCCTTTCTTTCTTTGTTTGTTTCTTAACTTCTTTCTTTCCTTCTTTCTTTCTTTCTTTCTCTCTTTCTTTCTTTCTTTCTTTCTTTCTTCTTTTTCTTTCTTTCTTTCTTTCTTTCTTTCTTTCTTTCTTTTTCTTTCTTTCTTTCTAATTTTCTTTCCCCACTAGGTTGTTCAAACTGCTCTCAAACTGCACAACTAAGGCCATCTTCTCAGTCTGGGTCTACCAAACTGCTGTGATCACAGGCTTTACATTTGGATGATATCCTGTTGTTTCTGCCTGGTCTTTAACTCTGTGCCAGGGCCGACCCTCCCGTGGAGACCTACCCTCACCCAAGGTTTTCTGGGTTTAGGTTGGGGTCAAGGTGGGGAGTTGCTATGGTGTCCAGCCTGGTCTTGAGTTCCCGGACTCTGGCCCTTTTCCCATTTTGGCCTCCCCAAGTGCCAAGGAGACAGGCGTGAATGGCCGGGTTGTCCTCATCCCCCCAAAATGTTTGAGAGTCGTGCCCTACCTTTCCCCAGGTGACCCATGAGAGGAGCAAGAGGGTTCACCCTGGGAAATGAAGTGGAAGGTCAGGAGGGTGCCCAGTTGAGATATACCCTTGAGCCAGGTGCTACCCCCAGGGAGGGCTTGGCTGGTAATGCCAGCCACCCTCTCCAGGTTCAGGGTCATCAGAAGTGAATGAGTCTCCTGGTGGGTCCCTGAGAGGGGTGTTGAGGTGGGTTGTGGGGACTCACATCTGTCATCCCAGTGTTCTGTGAGGCCGAGGCAAGAAGATTGCCTGAGCCTCCAAGTTTGAGACTAGCCTGGTCATCTTGGTGAGATCTCTTCTCTACATGATGTCAAAAAATGAGCCAAGCTTGGTGGCACATGCCTGTCCTTCTGGCCACTCAGGAGGCCACAGTGGGAGGATCACCAGAGTCCAGCCTGTAGAGGCTGTAGTGTCCAATGGTGGGCCCCTGTACTCCAGCCTGGGTGAAAGAGCGAGACTCTAACTCAGAATGATAATACCTACCACCACCACCACAACCACAGGCTGGTCTCAGGGATTCAGACTGGCATCCTGGCACTTCGGAGGCCCAGGCAATTGGATGGCTTGAGCCTGTGAGTTCAAAACCAGCCTGGGACAAAGGGTGAGACATCTTCTCTGTCATCAGAAATAAATCCAAAGAGTAGCCAGGTGTGGTGGGGCAGCACTGTGGTTCCAGTCACTAGGGGACCAGAGGCAGGAGGATCACCTAAGCCTGGTAGATGGAGTCTGCGGTGGCTTTGAGCATGACCCTGCTCTCTGGCCTGGGTGACAGAGCAGAATTCTGACCCCAAATAATAAAAATCACCACCACCACCATCATTACTACCCCTGCCACCCAAAGAGAGAAGTCACACTAAGGGATGGAAGAGGAAAAGACACTTTCCAGCCTGTTGTTTTCAGGAGGTTTCAAAGGTGGCCACTGGCAGGTCCAGCCTGTGACCTTGGCCACAGGCACGAGAAGGCCTGCCTCCAACCTCCTCACTCATACTCCATGGCAAAAACGCATGTGAGCTCATGGAACAGATGGCTGAAAGTTAGGGCGAACATCGGGCACAGAGTGATCAAGATGGTCCGGCAGCATCATGGAGAGCCCAGGTTTCTGTCACCCGGTTTGCAACCTTTGGCCAAGGGGAGGGGCTCTTCATCTCCCAACCACTCATTCATCATTCGCCCATGTGGAACTTTAACTGTGGGACTCTGGGCTCCCATCGTGATGCATGTGGGAGGCGTATTTTTTGTCGCCAGTGGGTCCATTGGCCGGACTGGGGCACAGCAACAGGATCGCGGCTTTGAAGCCTCATCCTTCAGGGCTCAGTCAGTCCTCCCCTCCCCCCATGAGCTGCTGGTACTCCCGGGTTCACCACGGCTGATGCTATTTGAGGGACCTCTCGCCCACACGAGGTCTGGTCACCTCACCCAGGCGGTCTCCAATCACTGGGCTCAGTCATACTCCTGCCTTGGCCTTCAAGAGTGAGGAGCTGATGGCAGTGAGCCACAATGCCTGACCTGGACTCACACTTGCTGTCTGTGGGTCATCAGAAAGGTACACCCTGGGACAGAGGACACCGAATCTCGTGTAGCTGGGACCATGGGCATCACTTGAGTTGTTTAACTCAAGTGCTTGCATTCTGGTGAGTGACGAGGTTTCACTACATGATCCAGGCTGGTCTCGAACTCCCAGGATCCAGCAGTCCCCCACCTCAGCCTCCCAAAGCCACAGCCCGACTGTCTGCCAATCCACCATCTTTTGGGAACTCTACACCCAACACTGAGGCCTCCTTCCCCAATGATCTCTGTCTGTTCAGGATGATCCCAACTCCATCCACAAATGGATGCTCTTCTTTTATTTTTTTTTGAGCCAGAGTCTCACTCTGTCATCCAGGCTGAAGGGTGGTGACTTGCTCCTGGCCAGCGCAGCCTTGGCCCACCAGTTTCCAGTGACCCTTAACCTCCGGACTTCCAATGAGACAGAACGACAAGTTTGTGCCACCACGTCCAGCTCATTTGGGATGGAGGGTAGAGATGAAGTTTTGTTGAGTGTCCTGGGTGCTTTTGGACCCATGGGTTTTGGACGGCCCCTGGCTATGGACTCCAAATGTGTTGGTATGACCAGAAGAGCCCCCCAGCCTGGCCTCAATCCTTCATCAAAAACAAAACTGAAGGCCAGGCATGGTGGCCCATGCCTGGAATCCCAGCACCCTGCAAGTCCTAGTGGGAGGATGACTGGAGCCCAGGAGCTCAAGACAACTCAGGGCAAGTAGGGAGATCCCAACTCCACACCCATCTAAACAGGTGGTCGTGGTACCAATCTTCCTGCTCACTCCAGAGGTGGAGGAGGGAGTGTTGGGAGCCAACATCTATAGCTACATGCATGTAGGCCTATAAGGGCCCGTCTGGAATATTGTCTCTGACACAAGGAGAGCACTACAACTACAATATTGGCGTATGAATAAAGACCAGTACTTACGTAATAATAAAGTTTATAACAGTAATATACAAAATTCAACTATGATTAAAAGAAATTCACAGCAGAATAATTTTCTATTGCTCCCTCTTTTCTTAAACTGTTTTTTTCTTCTCAAGATATTTTTTAGCTGTTATTTCCTGGTAAACTGGTTAGTCAGCCTTTGTTCTTGCTAGAAAGTTTTCCCTTAGGTTAAAATTAAACATTATAATTGTGATAATAGTTTTGTTATGTTGCCTTAGGTCAAGCAGAACGTTCCTGGTTTCTGTACGTGCTGAAACTCTCAGCCCACCGGCTATTGTCATGGCAACGGTGCATTTCATTGTTTCAAAGTAGTGTGACAGGTACCCAGACGCAGGTAGCTTTCACACAACAGGAAATAAGATTTAGATTTTTAAGTAGAATTACAGTTTTATTAAGTTTTATAAAAAATAGAAGTAAGTTTATAGTTTGGATATTAATTAAGGCTAGTGATAAGGTTTATAGGAGTTCAATTAGAATAATACATAGTGTTAAGAGTTAAGTAATGAAGTATATAAGGAAGTAAAGTTTAGACACGAGAAATTCATAGAAGTAATGTTAAGATTTTAGTTTAAGGAAAGTTTTCAGGTAATTAGTATAGGACTTTAGGGCATTGCATATTAAAAATCAGTAGGTTATAAGTATAATAAAAATAAATTCATAGATATAGTATAAGGTTAAGTAATACTTAATGTGGTGTTTGATTATAACTTAGAAAGTTACAATAATAAGAGTATAGGCATAAGTTAATAGGATAAATATAAATTGAGTAAGGATAGAAGATTAATATAAAGTTAAGGTAATAATAAGTTGATAGTCTTAATTGTTAAGAATCATTAGAAGTTATTAATTTTGGATTTAATGTTAATCAGAGTTTAGCTCACTGGATTGATTAGAATTTAGAATTAATCAAGAAGTTTAGAACATAAAGTATAACATGAATGGGTTATGGGAAACATCTTGTGAAACTATTGATTAATTTGTGTACCTGTTACATTGTGGGCAGCATGTCATGCATCATGGAATTATAATTGAGTGTTTGGAATTTGGAAGTCTTGTGATAATCTTGTGAGGCATAGTTTGCAAACCACGTTACACATCACGGAACTTGTACGCCCCAGCAAGTGATTGTCACACTGCTGGAGGGTGTGAAAAATGGTATATAAGTTGGAAGAAGTTTGAATAAAATTGGCTTCAGTCCTGATCAGACTGTTCCCAGAAGAAGCTTCCTCTGAGTGGTCTCTTCTCACCGTCTGGATTCTCCGTTGCGGTCCTTACCCACCCTCGGTCGGGGCTGGTCCCCGACAAGGGAGGATCACTGGAGCCTGCCATTTCGAGGCTGGCAGTGAATGATGGTCATGTCCCTGGAACCCAGCCTGGGCCACAGAGCCAGACCCTGTCTCCAAAACATCGGAATTGTACAAGATTCTCAACTGTGCATGATGTGTTCAATTGGCTACTGGCTTTTGAACCAGGAAAAATGGGATTGGGTGGAAGAAAGGACCTCAGGTGAGGGATGTGTCCCTGGCCTTTCTTGGCAGAAGCTCCTCACTGCTGAGTCAGAGAGCTGGCTTAACTGGGGTACTTTTCTCACCTCAGAGAGGAGAGACGACATGAACACGGCCAGGGAGCCTCAGAGCAACCACAACAAAGCAGGGGCAGTCATTGGGAGGGATTCTGCCTGGAAGGTGCCTCGATTGGAGGACCCTCACATGTGAGGGAGGCATGGGGGGAAGGTCTGAGGGCAGAAGGTTTATGGGAGAATACATTTCTTTCTTTCCTTTCTTTCCTCATTCCTTCCTTCTGTCCTTCCTTCCTTTATTTCTTCCTTTGTTCTTTCCTTCCTTCCTTCCTTCCTTCCTTCCTTCCTTCCTTCCTTCCTTCCTTCCTTTCTTTCTCTTTCCTATCTATGTTGCCCAGGCTGCTTTCAAACTGCCTGACTCGGGCCATCCTTTTGGCCTAGGCCTTCAAAACTCCTGCGAATACAGGCTTTTCATTTGTTCTACATGCTGGTCTTCCTGTCTTTTCTTGAATTCTGGGCCAGAGGTGATCCTCCCGTCAAGACCTATCCTCAACCAAGACTTTCTGTGTTTTGCTTGGGGTCAAGGTGTGGGCTTGCTATGGTATCCTGCCTGGTCTCAATCTCCTGGGTTCTGGCCATCTTCCCATCTTGTCCTCCCGAGTGCCAAGGGAAATGTGTGAGTCGCCCAGCTGTCCTGCTGCCCTGACGTTTTGAGAGTCATGCCCTCCATTTCCCTGAGGTGGCCCCTGGGATGATTGGGCCCACCGTGGGGAATGAGGCAGGCAGAGGGGTGGGTACTATGGGGGAGACACACACCTGAGTCAGGCTTTCCCCCTGGGATGAATTGGTGGGTGACTCCAGTCATTTTCTCCAGGATCCTGGGTTATTGGAAGAGAGTGGGTCTCGTGATGGAACCCCAAGAGGGATGTGGATGCCAGGAACAGGGGCTAAGGCCTCTCATCCCTGTGCTATGGAAGGCCAAGACCAGAGGATGGCCTGAGCCCTTGGTTCGAGTCCAGCCTGGGCATCTTGGTGAGACCTCATCTCTACAAGAAGCAAAAAAAAAAAAACAACAAAAAAAATGAGCTGAGCATGTTGATGCATGCCTGTCTTTCCAGCCACTCAGGAGGTCGTGGAGGGAGGATGGCCGGAGCCCAGATTGTAGAGGCCATGATGGCTGAGCATGGGCCTGGGCGACACAGTGGGACTCCAACTCAGAATAAAAATACCAACCACCATTACCACCAAAATCCCAGGATGGGGTCTGGGGCTCAGCCTGGCATCCAGGCCTTTCATAGTTCCAGGCACATTGAGGACCTGAGCCTGTGGGTTTGACACCAGCCTAGGATATGGGGTGAGATCTCATCTCTGCCATCAAAAATAAATCCAAAGATTAGTCAGTTGTGCTGGTGCAAGCCTGTGTTTGCAGCCACTCGGGGGACCAAGGTGGAAGGATCACCTGAACCCATCAGCTGGAGTATGTGGTGATCATGAACATGCCCCTGTGCTCCAGCCTGGAGAACAGAGTGGGATTCTAACACCAAATAATAATAATTACCATCACCACTACCACCACCACACCTGCCACCCAGTATGAGGATTCGCCCTCAGGGAGGGGAGGGAAAACGGCACTTTCCAGCCTGGCATTCACTGGAGGTTTTAATGGTGGCCACTGTACATGTCCTTCTAACAGCTTCAGCCAGTTATCCCAGATGGCCTGCCTCCACCCTCCACACTTTTGCCCCACAGGAAAGAGGCCTGTGAGCTCACGGAGCAGACAGCACTGACATAGGGCGGCCATCGGAGACAGAGTGATCAAGGTGGTCTGGCAACACTGAAGGCAGCCCTGGATCCAGCCACCTGGTCTGCCACCTTCCTGTGGGGTGTGGGCCCCTTCCTGTCCCAGACCACAGCCTGGGCCACAGAATCAGACCCTCTCTCCAAAACATCAGAATTATACAAGATTCTCAACTGCGCATGGCGTGTTCAATTGTTGACTGGCTTTTGAGCCAGGAAAAATGGAATGGGGGAAATAAATGATCTCGGGTGAGGGATGCGTCACTGACCTTTCTTGGTGGAAGGTCCTCACTGACAAGTCAGAGAGTCAGCTTAACTGGGGCACTTTTCTCACCTCTGAGAGGAGAGCTGGTATGAACATGTCCACACCCATCATTCCCCACCCACGTGTACCTTTCCCTAGGGAGCCATGGACGCCAGTCATGACACACGTGGAAGGCCGTCGATGCCAGTTGTGACACAAGTGGAAGGCACCAAGGGCACCACCACACACGACTCAAGGTTTGGCATTATGGGATGTAACGAGGACTTGCAATATGGCCCAGGCTGGTCTAGAACTCCCAGGCTCCAGCTTTCCCCTGCCTTGGCCTCCCAAAGCCACAGTCACATGGAAGTTCAATGTTTTGAGCCAGAATCTCCATTGGCCAGGCTTCTGCATGCCAGCACTGTTGTGGCTCCCAGAGCTTTGACATGCGGGGCACAGGTGTCCCTCCTGCATTTCCCCTAGCAGCCAGGACTCCTGGGACACCATGCCTGATTCAATTGTGGGGACTTTTCGCTGAGATGAAGTCTGGTCACGTAGCCCAGGCTGGTGTCCAAACCCAGTGCTCAGGCAGACTCCCATCTCGGCCTCCCAGGTCCCAGGACTGATGATCATGAGCCACAGTGACCAGCCTGGCCTCACACATGCTCTCAGTGGGGTCGATGCAAAGGCATACCCTGGGACAGAGGCCACCATATTCCATGTAAATGGGACCATGGTCACCACCACACATGACTCAAAGGTTTGCATTCTGGGGTGAGATGAGGTCTCACAACGTGGCCCAGGCTGGTCTTGAACTCCCGGAATCCAGTGTTCCCTGCCTTAGCCTCCCAAATTCACAGCCCAATTGTCTGCAGGTACACTGTCATTTGGGAACTCTACACCCAAGTTTGATGCATCCTTCCTCAATGATCTCTGTTCATGATGATCCCAACTCCATAAACAAATGGATACTCTTATTTTCTTTCTTTTTTTCTTTGAATCAGAGTCTCACTTTGGTGCCCAGCCTGGAGGGCAGTAGCTCGCTCCCAACCACTGCAGCCTCAGCCCACCAGGATCTGGCGAGTCTTCCCCACCCCTGGACATCTGAGTAGATGGAATGACAGGCACCTACAACATGCCCAGCTCATTTGAGATGGGGGGTAGAGGTGAGGTCTCGCCGAGTTGCCTAGGCACATCTTGAACCCACAGACTCAGCCCAGACGCTTGCCTCTCCCTCCAATGCACTGGGATGATGAGGCTGAAACTCCAAACTCGGCCTCGATCCTTCATCAAAAATGAACAAGAAGGCCTGGCACGGTGGCCAACGCCCAGAATCCCAGCACTCTAGGAAGCCAAGATGGGAGGATGGCTGGAATCCAGGAGCTCAAAGTCAGATGGGGTCATTCAGGAGACCCCATCTCTGCCCCCATCCAAACAGAAGGTCTGGGGTCATGGTGCCTATCGTCCCAGCCACTCCAGAGACTGAGGTGGGAGGATAGCCAGAGACCATGATTTTGAGACTGCTAGTAAATGATGGTCATGTCCCTGGGTCCCAGTCTGGGCCACAAAGCCAGACACTGTCCAAAAACTTCAGAATTGTACACAGATTCTCAACTGTGCATGGTGTATTCAAAGTGTGACTGTCTTTTGAGCCAGGAAAAGTAAGATTGGGGGAGGAAATGACACCAGGTGAGGGATGTGTCCCTGGCCTTTCTTGGTGGAAGGTTCTCTTTGCCGAGTCCAAAGGTTGGCCTGCTTGGGGCACTTTTTTCACCTCAGAGAGGAGAACTGGCATGATCATGGCCAGGGGTCCTCAGGTACTACCACACTAAAGAGGGGCAGCCATTGGGTGGGTTTGGGGCTGGAAGGTACCGAGCTTGGTAGACACAAACATGTGGGGAGTCATGGGGGGAAAGATTGAGGGCAGAAGATTTGCAGGAGAATTTCTTTCTTTCTTTCTTTCTTTCTTTCTTTCTTTCTTTCTTTCTTTCTTTCTTTCTTTCTTTCTTTCTTTCTTTTTTTCCCTTCCTTCCTTTCCCTTTCCCTTTCCCTTTCCCTTTCCCTTTCCCTTTCCCTTTCTTTCTTTCTTTCTTTCTTTTTCTCTCTTTCTTTCTTCTCTCTTTCTTTCTTTTCCTACCACTATAGGTTGCCCAGGCTGCTCTCAAACAGTCCAACCCTGCCCACCCTCTCTGCCTGTGTCTCTCAAATTGCTGCAATCCCAGACTTTCCATTTGGTTGACATCCTGGTCTTCCTGCAGGGTCTTCAACTCTGATTCGGAGACAATCCTCACGTCAAGGTCTGCCCTTACCCAATGTTTTCTGGGTTTTACATTGGGTCGAGGTGGGGGCTTGCTATTGTGTCCAGCCTGGTCTCAAGCTCCTGGACTTCGGCCATCTTTCCATCTCAGCCTCCCCTATTGCTGAAGAGGCCAACCGTCTCCACTCCCCCAGGTTTTGGTTGCCCGGTCTGCCAACTTAGGGCAGGAGGAGGGCCCCTTCCTCTCCCAATCACTCCATCCTACCATGCCCAGTGGGCTTTTCCCTGGGGAGCCATGTATGCCCATCATGACGCATGTTGGACGCATCTTTTTTGTTGCTGGAGTCTCTGACGACTGGGCTGGGGCATGGCAGCACAATCATGGCTTTCGGGGCCTCAAACTCTGTGGCTCAGGCATTTCTCCAGACTCGGCACCTGAGCAGCCTGGACTCCAGTGGCCACCACTTCTGAATCAGTTTTGAGTCACTTTTGCCAAGACAAAGTCTGGCCACATCACCCAGGCTGGCCTCTGACACCAGGGCTCCACTCAGTGGGTGAGTTGGGAGGATTGCCTGAGCCCAACATGTGGAATCCACATTGGCAGTGAGCATGCCCCTGTGGTCCGAGACTCTGAGCAGGACTCTGACTCAGAATAATAATACAAACCACCACCACCACCAAAACCACAGGTCAGTCTCAGCAGCTCAGCCTGGCATTCCAGTCCTTTGGAGGCCCAGGTGATTGGATGGCCTATGAGAGCGCATTCAATACCAGCCTTGGAAACAAGGCAAGACCTCGTCTCAGCCATCAAAAACAAATTCAAAAATTAGCCGGCCTTGGTAGAGCAGATATGGGTTCCAACCACTTGGGGTGGGGCGATGCAGGAGGTTCACCTGAGTCCTGCAGGTGCAGTCTTCAGTGGCCGTGAATATTCCTCTGTACTCCAACTTTGGCAACAGACCCAGATTCTGATTACAAATAAAAATAATCATGACCACCACAACCACAACCAGTCCTGCCACACATCGAGAGGAGTAACTCTCAAGGATGGGAAAGGAAAAGGCACTTTCCAACCTCTCATTCACTGGAAGTTTCAAAGGTGGCCACCAGGCACATCCCTCCCATGACTTCAGCCACATGCCCCAGAAGGCCTGACACCACACTGCATACTTGTGCCCCATGGCAAAAACGTGTCTGAGGTTACAGAACAGATGGCCCCATGCTAGGGTGGCCTTTGAGAACGGAGCCATCAATGTGGCCAGCAATGCCACAGCCAGCCCAGATTCTGACCGCCCGCTATGCCACCTTTGGGCAGGGGAGTGCCTCCTCCTCTCCCAATCATTCCATTGTCCACTGCCTACGCAAATCTTTCCCTGTGGAACCATGGATGCTCATCATGATGCACATGGGAACTGTCTTTTCTGTCACCATAGGGTCCATCGGCCTGACTGGGGCATGGCAGCACTAACATGTCCCTTGGGTCCTCAACCTGTCAAGCTCAGGTGGTGCTCCCGCCTTGGCCCCTAAGCAGGCAGGACTCTGGTGGCCAGCATGCCTGACTCGATTTTCAGGACCTCTGACTGAGACAAGTTCTGGCCATGTTGCCTGGCTTGTCTCCAACCCCCAGTCTCAGGAAGCCTCCCACCTCAGCCTCCCAGGGCATGGGTCCAATGGTGGTGAGGAACATTGTACAGCCAGGATTCACACATTTTGTTGTTGGTGGTGGTGTAAAAAGCACCCTGGGACAGAAGCCACCACATCCCATGTAGCTGGGACCATGGGTACCAACAGGCCAGACTCTAGTGTTTGCGATGAGATCTTGCTATGTGGCATATGATGGTCCCGAACTCCCAGACTCCAGAAGTCCCACACCTCGACCTCCCAAAGCCATAGCCTGATTGTCTGCTGATCCACTGTCTTTCAGGACCACTAGTCCCAAGGACAGAGCCTCCTTCCCAAATGATCTCTGTCTGTTGATGACGTTCCCAACTCCATAGACAAATGAATGCTTTTTTTTTCCTTTTTTTCTTTTTTTATAGAGTCGGAGTCTAACACTGTCATCCAGGCTGGAGGTTGATGTCTCGTTCCCGACCACTGCAGCCTTGGACTGCCGGGCTCTGCTGAACCTTTCCCCAGTCTTTCAAGGAGCCAGAACTACAGGCGCATGCCACCACACCTGACTCACTGGGATGGGGGGTAGAGACGAGGTCTCAGCAAGGTGTCAGGGTGGATCTCAGCCTGCGGGCTCAGGCTGGCCACTGGCCTCAGCCTCCCAAGGTGCTGGGATGATGAGGCTGAGCCTCCAAGACCAGCCTTGATTTTTCATCGAAAATGAATCAGAGGCCTGTTGCTGCGGCCCATGCCTGGAATCCCAGTGCTCTGGGAGGCCGAGGTGGGAGGATGATTGGAGGCCAGAAGTCGAAGGCCAGCCTGGGCCACACAGAGAGACCACTTTTCTGCACCCATCCAAACAGTGGGTCTGGGGTCAAGGTGCCCACAGTCCTGGCCTCTAGGAGGCTGTGATTGTAGGATGGTGGAAGCCAGAAATTTTGAGGCTGGCTGAGAATGATGGTTATTTGTCTGGGTCCCGGTCTGGCGCCCATTGTCTCAGGCATTCTGGAGGCTGAGGTGGGAGGATTGCCACAGACCATGATTTTGAGGCTGGTAGTGAATGATGGTCATGTCCCCAGGATCCAGCCTGGCTATCTGACCCAGGCTGGATCCTGGGGACATGACCATCATTCACTACAGCCAGCAGGAACTCGGCCTGGGAGCCTTGGGAACTCACCCACACAAGTGGAGGCAGTATTGGGGAAGTTGGGGCTGGAAGGTGCCGAGCTTGCGGTACCCTCACATGTAGGGCTGGTGTGAGGGAAGGACTGAGGGCAGATTTGCAGGAGAAATAATTTCTTTCTTTCTTCCTTCCTTCCTTCTTCCCTTCCTTCCTTCCTTCCTTCCTTCCTTCCTTCCTTCCTTCCTTTCTTTCTTTTCTTTCCTCACTAGGTTGCCCAGGCTGCACTCAAACCACCCAACTCAGGCGATCCTCTTGGGCTGGTACTCCCAAACTCCTGTGATCACAGCCTTTTCATTTGGTCAACATCCTGTTCTTCCAGCCTGGTCCTGAACTCTGGGCCAGAGGCAATTCTCCCACTAAGGCATGCACTCACCCATGGTTTTCTGGGTTTTGCTTGGTGTCGAGGTGGGGGCTTGCTATAGTGTCGAACCTGGTCTCAAACTCCTGGGCTCCAGCCATCTTCTTGTCTCATACTCCCCAAATGGCGAAGAGACAGGCGTGAATCGCCTGGCCATCCCTGACTCCCCACAGATTTGAGAGTCTTGCCCTCCCTTTCCTCACAGTGGACCCTGGGAAGAGCTAGCAGTTCCACCCTGGGAAATGAGGTGGGCAGAGATGTGGGCGCCTCTGTGGAGACATGCCCCTGTGTCAGGCGCTCCCCAAGAAGAGGGCTTGGCAGGCAACTCCAGCCACCATACCAACATCCCATGTTGTTGGAAGAGAGCAGGCCTGGCAGTGGGGTCCCATGAGAGGTGTGGAGGCTGGGTGTGTGGTCTCACACCTGTCATCAAGGCACACTGTGAGACAGAGGCCAGAGGATATCCTGAGCCCCTGGTCAAGACCAGCCCAGGCACTTTGGGAATACCTCATCTCTAGAAGAAGTCAATAAAATGAGCCAAGCATGGTGGTGCACGCCTGTTGTTCTGGCCACTTGGGAGGTCATGACAGAAGGATCACTGTAGCCCAGTCAGTGATGTCCATGGTGGCTGAGAGCAGGCATCTGGGCTCCTCTGGTCTGGGTGTCAGAATGGGATTCTGACTGAGAATAATACCAACCACCACCACCTCCATAAACATAGGCCTGGCTCATGGGCTCAGCCTGGTATCCCAGCCCTTCGGAGACCCAGAGGTTGGACAGCCTGAGACTGCAAGTTAAACACCAGCCTGGGACACAGCACAAGACCTCATCTCAGCCATCAAAAATAAATAAAAAGATTAGCCGGTCATGGTGGCGCAGGCCTATGGTTCCTGCCATTTGGGGAGCTGAGGTGGGAGGATTGCTTGAACCTGTCTGGTGAAATCTGTAGTGGCCACGAGTGTGATCCTGCACTCCGGCCTGGGTGAAAGAGTGAGATTTCAACTCAAATAATAATAATCACTACCATACACACCACCACCTCCCCTGCCATCCAGCGTGAGGAGCTATAATCAGGGATGGAAGAGGAAGTGACACTTTCTCACCTGTCATTAGCAGGAGGTTTCAAAGGTGGCCACTGGGCACGTCCATTCCATGTCTTTGACCACGCATACCAGAAGGCCTGCCTCCACCCTCCACACTCATGCCACATGGAAAAGATGCATGTGATCTCATGGAACAGACTGCCCCAAATTGGGCGGCCATTGGGAATAGTGCAATCAAGGTGGACCAGCAAGGTCAAAGGTTCTGGTTGCCTGGTCTGCCACCTTCGGCCAGGGTGAGGGACCCCTTCTCTCCCGATCACTCCAGCATCCCATACCCACGTGAACCTTTTCCTGAGGAACTGTGGACGCCCATCGTGATGCATGTAGGAAGCATCTTTTTTGTCGCTGGAGTCTCTGACGCCAGGTTGGGGAACAGAAGCACAATCGTGGCTTCCAGGGCCCCAACCTGCGGGGCTCAGGCAGTCCTATTGCTTTGCCCCCCAAAAGCCTGGACTCTAGGGGCCACCATGACTTACTCGATTTGGGGTCCTCTTGCCAAGACAAGCTCTGACCACATCGCCCGGGCTGGTTTCCAATCCCAGGGCTCAGGCAGCTTCATGCCCTGGGGCTTATGGCCGTGAGCCACAGTGCCTGAGCTGGACTCACACGTGCTGTCAGCTGGGTAAATGCAAAGGCACACCCTGGGACAGAGGCCACCGCATTCTTTCTAGCTAGGATCGTGGGCGCCACCATGCACGACTCTATGGTTTGTGTTATGGGAAGCGGCAAGGACTCACTATGTGGAATAGGCTGGTCTCGAACTCCCAGGCTCCAGCATTCCCCCACTTCAGCCTCCCAAAGCCACTGCCCGAGTTTCTGCTGACATACTGTCTTTCAAGAACTTTACGTCCAAGACTAAGGCATTCTTCCCCAATGATCTCTGTCTGTTCATGATGATCTCAACACCATACACAAATGGATGCTCTTCTTTTCTTTTCTTTTTTTTGAGTCAGAGTCTCACTCCATCACCCAGGCTAGAGGGTGGTGGTTCTCTCTCAGCCACCACAGCCTCGGCCAGCTGGGCTCTGGCAAGTCTTTGTCCCCCAGGCATCTGAGGAGAAGGAACAACAGGTGCCTACCGACACTCCTGACTCATTTGGGTTGGAGGGTAGAGATGAGTTCTTGCTGAGTTGCCTGGGCTCTTCTTGCATGTTGGGCTAGGGCCGGCCACTGGCCTGGGCCTCCCAATGCACTGGGATGACAAGACTCAACACCCGAATCTGGGCTTGATCCTTCTTCTAAAATGAACCAGGCGTACTGGTATGGTGGCCCATGCCTGGAATCCAGCTTTCTGGGAGGGTGAGGCAGGAGGATAGCTGCAGCCAAGGCCCTCATAGCCAGGCCAGACACAGGGAGACCTGAACTCCACACTCAGCCAAACAGGAGGTCTGGGGTGGGGATGCCTGTCATCCTGGCCACTCCAGAGACTGAGGTGGGAGGACTGCCAGAGCCCACGATTAAGAGACTGGTGGTGAATGACGATTGTGTCTCCTGGCCCCAGCCTGGGCCACAAAGCCAGAACCTGTCTCCAAAACATCAGAATCATACACAGATACTCAACTGCGTGTGGTGTGTTCAAAGAACGACTGTCTTTTGAGCCAGGAAAAATGGGATTAGCAGGAAGAAATGACACCATGTGAACTTTCATATCGGAATGTCCTCATTGTCGAGTTGGGGGGTTGGCCTTACTTGGGCACTTTTCTCACCTCGGAGAGAAGAGCCGGCAGGAACACAAACAGGAAGACTCAGGATCTCCCACACCAAAGAGGGGCAGCCATTGTGGGGGTTGTGTCTGGAAGGTGTTGAGCTTGGGGAACCCTCACATGTGGGGGAGGCATGGGGGTAAGAATTGAGGACAGAAGCTTTCCAGGAGAATGGATTCCTTTCTTCTTTCTTCCTCCGTTTCTTTTTTCTTTCTCCCTTTCTTTCCTTCTTTCTTTCTTTCTTTCTTTCTTTCTTTCTTTCTTTCTTTCTTCCTTCCTTTCTTTCTTTCTCTTTCTTTCTCTCTATATCTCTCTCTCTTTCTTTCTTTCTTTCTCTTTCTTTCTCTTTGTCTCTCTCTCTCTTTCTTTCTTTCCTTCCTTTGTTCCTTTCCTTCCTTCCTTTCCTTTCCTTCCTTCCTTTTCTTTTCTTTCTTCCTTTCCTTCCTTCCTTCCTTCCTTCTTTCTTTCTTTCTTTCTTTCTTTCTTTCTTTCTTTCTTTCTTTCTTTCTTTCTTTCTTTCTTTCTTTCTTTCCCTCCCTCCCTCCCTCCCTCCCTCTTTCTTTCTTTCTTTCTTTCTTTCTTTCTTTCTTTCTTTCTTTCTTTCTTTCTTTCTTTCTTTCCTTCCTTCCTTCCTTCCTTCCTTCCTTCCTTCCTTCCTTCCTTCCTTCCTTCCTTCTTTCTTTCTTTCTTTCTTTCTTTCTTTTTTCTTTCTTTCTTTCTTTCTTTCTTTTCTTTCTTTCCTTTCCTTTTCTCTCTAGGTTGCCCAGGCCGCTCTCAAACTGTCCACCTTG
This sequence comes from Cephalopachus bancanus, assembly GCA_027257055.1. NCBI lineage: Eukaryota > Metazoa > Chordata > Mammalia > Primates > Tarsiidae > Cephalopachus > Cephalopachus bancanus. The sequence goes on along the minus strand of JAPVLO010002303.1, from coordinate 38,443 downwards.
TGCCACCCTCTTGACCTGGGCCTCCCAATCTGCTGTAATCCCAGGCTTTAAATTTGGTCGACATCCTAGTCTTCCTGCCGGGTCTTGAACTCTGGGTCGGAGGTGATCCAACTGCCAAAGCCTGCCCTCACCCAAGGTTTTCTGGATTTTGCCTGTCACCCAGCCATCTCTGGCCCCCCAGTCTCTAGTCACCCCGTCTATCTCCTTCAGGTCAAGGGAGGGCCCCTTCCTCTCTATCACTCCATTGTCTCACACCCACACAGACCTTTCCCAGGGGAGCCTTGGAGGCCTGTCGTGATGCACGTTGGAGGCATCTTTTTTTCATTGGAGTCTCCATGGCCCAGGCTAGGGCACAGCTGCACAATCGTGGCTTTAGGGCCTTGACTTGTGGGGCTCAGTTGGTCCTCCAGCCTTGGCCCCCAAGCAGCCTGTGCCCAGCACGTCTGACTCAATTTTGGGGCCCTGTCTCCAAGACGAGTTCTCACCACCTCACCCAAGCTGGTCTCTGATGCCAGGGCTCCACTCAGTGGGCCGAGATAGGAGGATTGCCTGAGCCCAGCAGGTGGAGTCCAAAGTGTCCGTCAGCGTGCCCTTGTGCCCTGACCTGTGTGAGAGAGCGGGACTCCTACTCAGAATAATAATCCAATCAACACCACCACCAAAACCACAGGCCAGTGCTGTGGCCCATGCCTGGAATCCTAATGCTTTGGGAGGCTAAGGTGGGAGAATGGCTGGATCCCAGAAGCCCAAGGACAGGCTGGGCCATGCAAGGAGACTCCATCTCTGCATCCAACTAAACAGGGGGTCTGGGGTAGAGGTTCCTGTTGTCTTGGTACTCCAGAGGCTGAAGCTAGAGGGTTGATGAGTCCCGTGATTTCCAGGCTGGCAGATAACAATGATCATGTCCCTGGGCCCCGGCCTGGGCCACAGAGCCAAATCCCGCCTTCAAAACATCAGAATCATACACAGATTCTCAGCTGCGCATGGTGTGTTCACATGGTGAATGACTTTGGAACCAAAAGCACTGGGATTGGGTGGTAACAATTGTCCCCAGTGAGTGATGTGTCCCTGGCCTTTGTTGGCAGTAGGTCCTCATTGCTGAGTTGGATTTTCAGCCTGCCTGGGGCACATTCATGTCCCACGGTGAAGACACATGTGAGCTCACGGAACATACTGCTCCAAGTTAGGGGGACCATCGGGCACCTAGCAATCAAAGCGGTCTGGCAACACCATGGCCAGTCCATGTTCTGGCCGCCCAGTATGCCACTTTTAGACTGGATTGGGCCCTTTCCTCTTCCGATCACTCTATCGTCCCCTTCCCATGCAGATCTGTCTCTGGGGAGCCATGGATGCCCGTCTTGGCACACAAGGGAGGCATCATTTTTGTCACTGGAGTCTCCATTGCCCAAGCTAGGGTACAGCATCACGATCCTGGATCCTGGGGCCTTGAGCTCCAGGTTTCAGGTGGTCATCCCACCTCAGTCTCTGAGCTGCTGGGATTCCAGGGGCCACCACACCTGACTCAATTTTGGAGACAACTCACTGAGACAAGGTCTTTCCTCATCGACCTGGCTGGTCTCTGACCCCTGGGCTCAGGCTGCCTCCTGCCTCAGCCTCCTAGGGTGTGTGTCGACGGCCACTAGCAATGGTGCCTGGCTATGTCTCGCATGTTCTGTTGATGGGGGTGATGCAAAAAATGCTCTGGGATGAAGGCCAACACATCCCGTATAGCTGCGACAGCAGTCACTACCACACACTACTCTTATGTTTCCATTCTTTGACTGATGAGGTCTCACTAAATGGCCCAGGCTGATCTCTAACCACCAGGCCCCAGTGGTCCACTGCCTTGGACTCTCAAAGTCATAGCCCGATTGTCTGCTGATCCACCATCTTTCAGAAACTCTATGTCCAAATCTGGGGCATCATTCCCAAATGATCTCTGTCTGTTCACGATGATGCCAACTTCATACAGAAATGGATACACTTCTTTTTTTCCCTTTTTTCCTTTTTTCCTTTGAGTCAGAGTCTCAGTCTGTTGCCCAGGCTAGAGAGTGGTGGCTCACTCCCAGCCACCCAGTATCAGCCTGCCAGGCTCTGGTGAGACTTTCCCTGGCTTTCTGAGCTGCCAGAATGACAGGCATGTGCCACCATGCATGGTTCATTTGGGATGGAGGGTAGAGAGGAAGTCTGGCCATGTTGCTGGGGTGGGTCTCAGCCCACAGACTGGGGCTGGCCAATGGCCTCCATCTCCCAATGTGCTGGAAATATGAGGCTACGACCCCAAACCCGGCTTCGATCCTTTGTCGAAAATGAACCAGAAGGCTTCTTTGTCGAAATGAACCAGAGCCCATGGGCTGAGACCCATCCATGCATCTCGGCAAGCCCTCATCTCTACCATCCATCCCAAATGAGCTGGGCTTGGTGACATGCACCGGTACTTCCAGCTCCATGGAAGGCAGGGGTAAGGCTTGCCAGAGCCTGGCATGCTGAGGCTTTGGACGGGAGAGAGCCACCACCCTCCAGCTTGGAGGACAGTGTGATACACCAACTCAAAGAAAAAAAGGAAAAAAGAAAAAAAATGAAGAGGATCCATTTGAGTATGGAGTTGAAATTATTGTAAAGAGACAGAGATCAACCTAGAGTTCCCGAAAGAGGGTGGATCATCAGAAAATTGGACTGTGGCTTGGGGAGACCGAGACAAGGACCACTAGATCCTGGGAGTTCGAGACCAACCTGGGCTACGTGGCAAGACCTCATTGCTCCCCGTAACACAAACACTGGATTTGTGCATGGTGTGCCCACAGTCCTGGTTACACAGGATTTGACGGCCCCTGTCCAGGGGCGTTCCTTGACATCACTCCCACAGACAGAAGGTGTGAGTCCAGGCTGGTCACTGTGGCACACAGGTGTCAGCCCTGCACCCTGGTAGGATGAGGTGGGAGGCTGCCTGAGCCCAGGGGTTGGAGACCAGCCTGGGTGATATCAGGAGACCTCGTCTCAGCAAGAGGTTCCCAAAATCAAGTCAGGCATTGTGGCCCCCATAGTCCCAGCTGCTTGGGACCAGAGGAAGTGAGGACCTCCTGAGCCCCACAGAATAAGGTCCAGGGAGCCACTATCATGCTGCTGTGCCTCAGCCTGGCTAATGGAGACACCGTCAACAATAAAGACCCCTCCCACAAGCAGACTCAAGCAATCCTCCTGTCATGGCCCCCCAAATGGCTGGAACCCCAGGTCTGAGCCAACCTACCTGGCTAATCTTTGGACTTATATTTGATGGACAAGACGTGGTCTCTTCCTGTGTCCCAGGCTGGTGTCAAACCCACTGACTAATTCCATCCACTTGCCTGGGCCTCCGAAGGGCCAGGATGCCACGCTGAGCCCCTGAGGCCACCCTGTGGTTATGGTGGTGGTGGTTGTTGGTATTAATTTTCTGAGACGGAGTCCTGCTCTGTTGGACAGGAGGGTTCAGGGGCCCACTCTAGGCCACCATGGTCTCCACTGGCTGGGCTCTGGTAATCCACCCACTGTGGCCTCCCTAGTGGCTGGAATGACATGCTGCACCACCATGCCTGGTTCATTTTTTGGCTTCTTGTAGAAGTAAGCCCTCAGCAAGGGACCCAGGCTTGTCTCAAACTCAGGAGCTCAGGCCATCCTGTAGGCTTGGCCTGCAAGAACACCAGAATGACAGGTATGATCTCTGCATCTGGCCTCCACACCCATCTTGGGGTCCCACCATGAAGTCTGCTCTCTTCTGATGACCCAGGGCCCAAGAGAGGACAGCCAGAGTTGCTCGCAAGGGTCTCCCTAGGGGGAGGTCCTGGGTCAGGAGCCTGTCTCTGCTGGGGCGCCAACGGTCTGCCCGCTTCATTCCCCAGGGTGGACCTGCTAGCTTCCCCTAGTTGCCACCTCAGAAAAGAGAGGGTATGACTCAGAAACCTTCAGGGGAGTGGGGACAGTTGGGTGGCTCATGCCTGTCTCTTCGGCAATCAGGGAACCCAAGACAGAATGATGACCAGAGCCCAAAAGCTTGAAACCAGGCTGGTCAACATAGTAAGTCCCCACCACAACCCAAAGAAAAACGCAGAAAACATTGGTGGAGGGCAGGCCCTCTGTGGGAGGATCACCTCCGGCCCAAAGTTCAAGACCAGGCAGGAAGACCAGGATGTCGACCAAATGGAAAGTCAATGACCACAACAGTTTGGGAAGCCTAAACCAAGAGAATAGCCAGAGTTGGGCATTTTGAGAGCAGCCTGGGCAGCCTAATGAGGAAAGAAAAGAGAGAAAGAAAGAAAGAAAGAAAGAAAGAAAGAAAGAAAGAAAGAAAGAAAAGAAAATCCGTTCACCTGCAAATTTCTGCCCTCAGTCCTTCCCCCAATCCCCCTGACAAGGGAGGGTCCCCCAAACCCGACACCTTCCAGCCGCAACCTCCCCATATGGCTTCCACTGCTTTGGTGCAGGACTTCCCGAGCCTCCCTGGTCAGGTTCCTCCTGGTTCTCCACTCCAAGATGTTAAATGTGCCCCATGCAGGATGACCCTCTGACTCAGCAACAAGGACTTTTGGCCTAGAAAGGCCAGGGACACATCCCTCACCTGGAACATTTATTCTCCCTATCCCATTTTTCCTGTCTCTAAAGCCAGTCTCCCTGTGAAAACACCATGCACAGCTGACAATCTGTGTATGATTCTGATGTTTTTGGAGACAGTGCCTGGCTATGTGGCCCAGGCTGGGTACCAGGGACACAACCGTCATTCAAAATCGCAGGCTCCAGTGATCATCCTGCATCAGCTCCAGAGTGGCCGGGATGACGGGCAACTCGAACCCAGATGCCCTGTTTGGAAGGGTGCAGAAAAGGGGTTTCCCTCCTGAACCAGGCTGGCCTTGGGTTCCTGGGCTCCAGTCATCTTTCCGTCTTGGCCTTTCAGACCCCTGGGATTTCAAGTGGGGGCCACCTTGCCAGGTCTTCTGGTTCATTTTTGATGAAGGATCGAGGCCGGGCTCGGGGTCTCAGCCTCATCATCCCAGTGCTGTGGGAGGTTGAGGCCAGTGGCCAGCCTGAGCCCATGGACTGAGACCGGTCCAAGAACCTTGATGAGACATTGTCCTTACCCTCCATCCCAAACTATCCAGGTATGGTGGTACAGATCTGTCATTCCAGCTCCTCAGAAGGCCAGAGAAAGGTTTGCTGGAGCTGTTGTGGCCAGGAGCAAGCCACCACCCTCCAACCTGGGCAATAGAGTGAGACTCCGACAGAAAGAAAAATGTAAAAGAAAAAAAAGAAGAGCATCTATTTGTGTATGGAGTTGGGATCATTGTGAACAGAAAGAGATCATTTGGGAAGGAGGCCTAAGCCTTGGGCCTAAAGTTCCTGAAATCCAGTGGATCAACAGAAAACCAGACTGTGCCTTTGGGAGGCAGAGGCAGGGGAACGCTGGAGTCCAGGAGTTGGAGACCAGCCTGGGACACTTGGCGGAACCATGTCACTCCCCATAATGCAAACACTGGAGTTATGCATGGTGGCGCCCGTGGACCCAGTTACATGGGATGTGGTGACCTCCATCCAGGGGTGTTCCTTTGCATCACTCCTGCCATCAGAAGGTGTGAGTCCAGGCTGCGCACTGTGGCTCATGGCCATCAGCCCTGCAACCTGGGAGTCCGAGGCTGGAGGGAGGCTGCCTGGGCCCAGGGGTCGGAGACCAGCACTATGGTATGGCCAGACCTGGTCTTAGTGAGAGGCCCCCAAAATCGATTCAGGCATAGTGGCCCCCAGAGTCCCTGCTGCTTGGTGCCCAAGGAGGGAAAACCTCCCATGCCCCACATGTTGAGGCCCAGGAAGCCATGATCATGCTGCTGCACCCCAGACCAGGCAACAGAGACTATGGCAACAAAAAAGATGCCTCCCACGTGCATCAAAACCTGCATCCACTGTTCCCCAGTGTGTGTGGGGGAAGATGAACTGATCGGGAGAGGAAGGGGCTCTCCCCCACCATAAGGTGGCAGACAGAGCATCTGGAACATTGGCTGGCAGTGGCATGGTTGGACTGCCTTGATTGCTCTGTGTCCGACAGCCACCCTATCTTGGGGCCATCTTTTGGTGAGCTTGCACAGGTCTTTGCTGTGGTGCCTGAGTGTGGGGGATGGAGGCAGTAATTCTGGGGTGCATGGCCAAAGGCATGGGACGATGTACCCTGTGGCCTCCTTTGAAACCTCCCGTGAATGACAGAGTGGAAAGTGCCTTTTCCTCTCCCATCCCTGAGGGTGACTCCTCGTGCTGTGTGGTAGGGGTGGTGGTGTCTGTGGTGGTGGTGGTTATTATTATTTGGAGTCGGAATCCCACCCTATCACCCAGGCTGGAGTGCAGTGGCATGATCACAGCAACCAAGGACTCAACCTGCCAGGCTTGGGCAATCCAGCTACCCTGGCCCCCTGAGTGAATGGAACCACATGCCTGCACCATCACATCCAGCTAATCTTTGATTTATTTTTGATAGCCAAGACGAGGTCTCACTCCATATCCCAGGCTGGTGTCAAACTCGAAGTCTCAGGCCTCCACTTGCCTGAACTTCTGAAGTGTGGGGATGCCAGCCTGAGACCCCGGTCTTGTTGTTGTGGTGGTGGTGGTGATTGGTATTATTATTCTTAGTCAGGGTCCCACTCACTTGCCAAGGCCAGACACAGGGGCCCACTCTCAGTCACAGTGCCCTCCACTAGATGGGCTCTGGCATTCCTCTGCCACAGCCCCTCAAGTGGCTGGAACAACAGGCATGGGCCATCACACTCAGCTCACTTTTTTGGCTTCTCGTAGAGATAACGTCTCACCAGTGTTGCCTAGCTCATCTTGAACATGGGGTCTCAGGCCATCCTCTAGTCTCGGCCCCCCAGAGCCCAAGGATGACAGGTATGAGCACACATGCCTAACCTCCATACCCCTCTCCAATCACCACTGCAAAGCCCTCTCATGACAACCCAGGACCCCAGAGAAGGTGGCCAAAGTCAACCACTGAACACTCCTCAGGGAGAGCACCTGGAATAGGGGCTTTTCTCTGCCGGGGCACCCACCCCTCCACACACCTCATTTCCCTGGGTAGAACTGCTCGCTCCTCCCAGGGGTTGTCTCGGGAAAAGGGACAACATGATTCTCAAACATTTCTGGGGGCAGGAATGGTCGGACGACGCATGCCTATGTCCTCACCACTCGGGGATGCTGAGATGGGAAGATAGCAAGAACCCAGGAGCTTGAGACCAGGATGGACACCATAGCAAGCCCCCACCTCGACCCCAGGCAATACCCAGAAAACCTTGGGTGAGGGCAGCCTCAGTGGGAGGATCTCCTCTGGCCCAGAGTTCAAGACCAGGCAGGAAGACCAGGATGTCAACCAAATGGAAAGCTTGTGATCGCAGCCGTTTGGAAGACCCAGGCCTAGAGGATGGCCTGAATTGGGTGGTTTGAGGACAGCCTGGGCAACATAGTGAGGAAAGAAAGAAAGAAAGAGAGAGAGAGAGAGAGAGAGAGAGAGAGAGAGAGAGAGAGAAAGACGGAAAGAAAGGAAGAAAGAAAGAAAGAAGAAAGAAAGAAAGAATGCCCCCACATGTGAACATCCCCCAACTCAGCACCTTCCAGGCCCAATCCTCCTCCAGTGCCTGCCCTACTTTGGGCTGGGAATTTCCGAGGCTCCCTGGCTGGATTCCTGTTGACTCCCCTCTCTGAGGTGAGAAATGTTCCCCAGGCAGGCCGACCTTCTAACTCAACAATGATGACCTTCAGCCAAGAAAGGCCAGGTACACATCACTCATGCAGGGACATTTATTCTCCCCAATCCCATTTTTCCTGGCTCTAAATTCATTATCTCTCTGAACACACCATGAACAGTTGAGAAACTGTGTATGATTCTTATGTTTTTGGAGACAGGGTTTGGCTCTGTGACCCAGGATATTACCCAGGGACAGGACCGTCCTTCATCGCCAGCCTTGAAATAGTAAGCTCTGGCAATAATCCTGCCACAGCCTCTGAAGGGGCTGGGATGACAGGCACCTGGACCCCAGATCACCTGTTTTGATGGGAGCAGAGACGGATCTCCTTGCCTGGTCATTGCAAGCCTTGGGTTCCTGGACTCCAACCATCCTCCAACCTTGGCCTCCCAGAGTGCTGTGATTCCAGGCATGGGTCCCCACACTGGGCCTTCTGGTTCACTTTCGATGAAGGATCAAGTCTGGGCTCTGGGGCTCAGCCTCATCATCCCATCCTTGTGAGGCTGAGGCCAGCAGTCAAACTGAGCCCACGGGAAAAGACCCGCTTGAGCACCTTAGTGAGACCTGGTCTCTACCGTTTATCCAAATGAACTGGGTGTGGTGCCACATGCCTGTCGTCCCTGCTCCATGGAAGGTTGGGAAAAGTCTTGCCAGACCCCAGTGTGCCGAGGTTGCGGTGGCCGGGAGCAAGCCTTCACCCTCCAGGCTGGTCTATGGAGTGAGACTGACTCAAAGAAAAAAGGAAAAAAAGGAAAAAAAAGAAGAGCATCCATTTGTGTATGAAGTTGGGATCATCGTGAACAGACAGAGATCCTTTGTAAGGGAGGCCCCAGCCTTGGCCCCAGAGTTCCCAAAAGATGGTGGATTGGCAGTCAATAGGGCTGTGGCTGTGGGAGGCTGAGAAGGGGTACTGCTGGAGCCCGGGATTTTGAGATCAACCCGAGTCACGTGACAAGACCTCATTGCTCCACACAATGGAAACACTGGAGTTGTGAGTAGCAGTTGTCCACAGTCCTGGCTACATGGGATGCACTGTCCTCTGTCCAGGGGTATTCCTTTGCATCACTCCCACAGACAGAGCATGTATGTCAAGGTCGGACACCATGGCAGATGACCATTAGCCCTGTGCCCTGGGAGGCTGAGGTGGGAGGCTGCCTGAGCCCAGGGCTCAGAGACCAACCCAGGTGACGTGGCCATACCTCATTTCACCAAGAGGTCCCCAAAATTGAGTCAAGCGTGGTGGCCCCTGGACTACTGTTTGCTTGGGGACAGAGGTGGGAGGATCTCCTGTGCCCCACAGGTCAAGGTCCAAGGAGCCATGTCATCCCGCTAGACCCCAGGCTGTCCAATCGAGACTCAGCACCAACAGATGCCTCCCACGTGCATCAAGACAGGCATCCACGGCTCCCGTGGGAAAGGTCTGCGTGGGCGGGGGAAGATGAAGTGATTGGGAGAGAAAGGGTCCCTCCTCATACCCAAAGGTGGCAGACAGGGCGTCCGGACCCTGGGCTGGCCATGACATTGCCAGACTGCCTTAATTGCCCTGTGCCTGATGGCCACCCTAGCTCTGGGCCGCCTGTTCCATGACTCATACACGTCTTTGCTGTGGGGCACGGGTATGGAGTGTTGAGGCAGGCCTTCTGGGATGCCTGACCATTTGCTCCGGATGGATATTCCTGGTGGCTACCTTTGTTACCTCCCATGAACAACAGACCAGAAAGTGAATTTTCCTCTTTCATCCCTGAGGGTGACACCTTGCAATGTGTGGCAGGGAGGTGGTGGTTGTTGTGATGGTGATTATTATTATTTGGAGTTAGAATACTGCTCTGTCCCCCAGGCAGGGGCAAGCCCAGGGCCACCGTGGTGTCCACATGCCAGGCTCAGGCAATCCTCCTGCCAGGCCCCCTGAATGGCTGGAACCACAGGCCTATGCCACCATGCCCAGCAAATCTTTAGATTTATTTCTGATGGCCGAGACAAGGTCTCAGCTCATGTCCTGGGCTGTTTTCAAACTCGCAGCCTCAGACCGTCCACTTGCCTGGGTCTCCAAAGGGCTGTGATGCCAGACTGATCCCCTGAGCCTGGCCTGTAGTTGTGGTGGTTGGTATTATTATTCTGAGTTGGAGTCTTGCTGTGTCATCCAGGCCAGAGTGCAGGGTCTGCTCTCAGCCACCTTGGCCTCCACCGTCTGGACTCTGGACATCCTCCCACCACAGCCTTCTGAGTGGCTGGAATGACAGGCATGCTCCACCATGCTTGGTTCATTTTTTTGGCTTCTTGTAGATACAAGATTTCACCAAGGTGTCCGGACTGGTCTCAAACCGGGGTCTCAGGTTACCTTCTCATCTTGGCCTCCCAGAGCACTGGAATGACAGGCATGAGCCCCTGTGCCCCACCTTCATACAACTCTCAGTGCCTCACAGTGAGGCCCGCTCCCTTCCAATGAACCAGAACCACAGAGAGGGCAGCCAGTGGCACCCACTGAGACCTCCTTGGGGTGAGTGCCTGGTGCAGGGGAATGTCTCTGGTGGGGGACCCACCCCTACCTCCACCTCGTTCCTCAGGGTGGACCCACTCACTCCTCCCAGTGGCTGTCTCAGGGAAAAGGAGGGCATGACTCTCAAACATTCGTGGGTGTGTGATGGTAAGGTGCCTAATGCTGGTCTGCTCGGCACTCAGGGAGGCTGAGACGTGAAGACGGCCCAAGAATGGGAGCTTGAGTTCAGGCTGGACACCATAGCAAGACCCCACCTCTACCCCATGCAAAACCCAGGAAACTTAGGTTGAGGGCAGGCCTTGGCGGGAGGATTGCCTCCAACCCAGAGTTCAAGACCAGGCAGGATGATTGGGATGTCAACCAACTGAAAAGCTTGTGATCACAGTTGAAGAAAGAAAGAAAGAGAGAAAGAGAGAGAAAGAAAGAAAGAAAGAAAGAAAGAGAAAGAAAGAAAGAAAGAAAGAAAGAAAGAAAGAAAGAAAGAAAGAAAGAAAGAATAATTCCATTCTCCTGCACACCTTGCCCTCACTCCATTCTCCATCTGCCCCTGCACATGTTAGGTTCCCCCAACCTCGGCACCTTCCAGTCACAACCCTCCCAATGGCTAAATCTGCACTGGTGCATGAGATCCCAAGGCTCCTTGGTCAGGTTCCTGTGGCTCTCCTCTCTGAGGTTAGAAATTTGCCCCAAGCAGTCTAAAGCTCTGACTCAGCAATGAGGACCTTCCTCAAAGAAATACAGTGTTATATCCCTCACCCGGTGAAATTTCTTTTCCCCATCCCATTTTTACTGGCACTAAGCCAATCACCCTATGAACATACCATGCACAGTTGAGAATCTGTATGAATCTGATCTTTTTTGGAGACAGCGCCTGGCTCTGTGGCCCAGGCTGGGGGTCAGGGACATGACTATCATGCACTGCCAACCTCAAAATCGCAAGTTCTGGTGATCCTCCCCCCTCAGCCTCTGGAGTGTCTGGGACGATAGGCACATCATCTCCAGACCCCCTATTTGGATGGGTGTGGAGACGGGGGTCTCCCTGCGTGGCCTTGGCTGGCCTTGGGGTCCTATGCTCCTGCCAACTTTCTACCTCAACTTCCCAGAGCACTGGGTTTCCAGGTGTGGGCCACCATGCCAAGTCTTCTGGTTTATTTTTGGTGAAGGATCGAGATCGGGCTTGGGGGCTCAGCCTCTTGACTCCAATGCTTTGGGAGGCTAAGGCCAGCTGCCAGCCCAAGCCTGCAGGCCAAAACCTGAACAGGCACCTCGGCAAGACCTTGTCTCTATCCTCCATCCCAATTGAGCCAGGTGTGGTGGCACTTGCCTGGCGTTTCGGCTCCTCAGAAGGCAGGGAAAGGCTTGCCAGAGCCTGATGAGCCAAGGCTCCAGTGGCCAGGAGTGAGCTACCACCCTCCAGCTTGGGTGATGGAGTGAGACTCCAAGAAACTCAAAGAAAAAAAGGAAAAAGAAGAATATCATCCATTACTGTATGGTGTTTGGATCATAGTGAACAGACAGAGATCATTTGGCAAGGAGCCCCCAGCTTGGGGTCTAGAGTTTTTGAAAGACCCTTGATTGGCAGACAATTGGGATGTGGCTTTGGGAGGCTGAGGTGGGGCACCACTGGAGCCCTAGAGTTTGAGACTAGCCTGGGACACATAACAAGACCCAATTGTGACCCAGAACACAAATAATGGAGTCACGGCTGGTGGTGCCTGCAGTTCCAGCTACACGGGATGCGGTGGATTCCATCCTGGGACATTCCCTTGTATCGCCCCCTCTGACAGAATGTGTGAGTTCAGGTCGGGCACCATGGCTCACGGCCAGTGCCCTTGGAGGCCAAGGCAGGAGGCTGCCTGAGACCAGGGGTTGGAGACCAACCTGGGCTATGTGGCCAGACCTCATCTCGGTGAGAGGTCCCCAAAATGGAGTAAGGCATGGTGGCCCCCAGAGTCCAGCTGCTTGAGTGCTGAGGAGGGAGGGCCACCTGAGCCATGCACGTTGAGGCCCCGGGAGCCATGATCATGTTGCTGTGACCGAGACCAGCAACAGAGACTCCAGTGACAAAAGAGACCCCTCCATGTGTGACACGACTCTCATCCACAGTCTCCCCAAGGAAAGGTCTGTATCGGCAGGAGACTTTGGTGTGGTCGGGGAGGAAGGGGCCATCATCCCGCACAGAAGTGGCAGACAGCTAGCTTGGGGACATCTGTTCCGTGAGCTCACACAGTATTTGCTGTGGGGCATAAGTGTGGAGGGTGGAGGCATATCTTCTGGGGGTGCTTTGCCAAAGGCATGGGATAGACGTGACCAGTGGCCCCCTTTGAAACCTTCCATGAATGACACGCTTCCATGAATGACATGCTTCTTCTCCCATCCCTGAGGGTGACACGTCACACCGGGTGGCAGGAGTGGTGGTGATGTTGGTGATGATGATGATTATTATTTGGAGTCTTAATCCTGTTCTGTTACCCAGGCTGGAGTGCAGGGGCATGCTGAAGGCCACCATGGACTCCACCTTCCGGGTTCACATGATCCTCTCACCTAGGCCCCCTGAGTGGTTGGAACCACAGGTCTCCACTACCATTCCCGGGTAATCTTTGGATTTATTTTTGATGGTTGAGATGAGGTACTTCCCTATGTCCCGGACTTGTAACAAACCCGCAGGCCAGGATCACCTGAGCCCAGCCTGTGTTAATGGTGGTGGTTGTGGTTGATATTATTATTCTGAGTTGGAGTCCTGCTTTGGCACCCATGCCAGAGCACAGGAGCCCACTCTTGGCCACCACGGACTCCAACGGCTGAGTCCCAGCAATCCTCACACTACAACCTCGTGAGTGGCCAGAATGACATGCATGCAACCCCAAGCTCAGCTCATTTTTTCAGCTTCTTGTAGAATGGAGGTATGGCCAAGGTGCCTGGGCTGGTCTAGAATCTGGGTCTCAGGTCATATTGCCTCGGCCACTCAGAGTGCTGGAATGAGCAGCGTGAGCCCCTGCACCTGACCTCTAAACCCCTCTCAGGGCACCACCATGAGGCCTGCTCCCTTCTGACATTCCAGGACCCCATAGAGTGGGGCTGGGGTCTCCCACTGAGCCCTCCCCTGTGGAGAGCACCTGGTGCAGGGGCATGTCTCCACCGGGTTGCCAGACCTCCACCCACCCTGTTCCCCTGAGGGAATCTGCTTGCTCCTCCTGGAGACTGCCTCGGGGAAAAAGAGGGTGTGACTCAAACCTTTGGGGGATGAGTATGGCCAGATGGGAAAATGTCTGGAGCCTGGGAGCTTGAGAACAGGATGGACATCATAGCAAGCCCCCCACTTTGACCCTAGCAGAAAACTTTGGGTGAGGGCAGGCCTTGGCATGAGAATCACCTCCAGCCCAGAGATCAAGACTAGGCAAGAAGACTTGGATGTCGACCAAATGGAAAGCCTGTGGTAACAGCAATTTGGGAAACCTAGGCCGATAAGATGGCCAAAATTGGGTGATTTAAGAGTTTCTTGGACAACCTAGTGAGGAAAGAAAGAAAAGAAAAAAAGAAAGAAAGAAAGAAAGAAAGAAAGAAAGAAAGAAAGAAAGAAAGAAAGAAAGAAAGAAAGAAAGAAAGAAAGAAAGAAAGAAAGAAAGAAATCCATTCTACGGCAAACCTCCTCCCCACAGTCCTTCCCCCCAAATGTGAGGGTTCCCCAAGTTCAGCACCTTTCAACCCCAACCCTCCCAATGGCTTCCTTTGCTTTGGTTTGGGAGTTCCCAAACCATGTTCCACATCAGCTCTCCTCTCCGAGGGGAGAAATGTACCCCAGGCTGGCTGACACTCCCATTTGTCAAGGAGGACCTTCCACCAAGAAAGGCCAGGGACACATCCCTCACCTGAAGACATTTCTTCCCCAGCAATCTCATTTTTCCTGGCTATAAAACCAGTCATGCTGTGAACATATCATGCGAAGTTGAGAATTTGTGTAAGATTCTGATGTTTTTGAGACAGGGTCTGGCTCTGTAGCCAAGGCTGGGCCCCAGGGCCATGACCTTCATTCACTGCCAGCCTCCAAATCATGGGCTCCAACCTCATCCTCTGGAGTGTCAGGGACGATGAGCACCATGACCCCAGAATCCCTGTTTGGATGGGTGTGGAGATGGGGTCTCCCTGCATGACCCTAGCTGGACTTGAGCTCCTTAGATCCAGCCATCCTTCTGCCTCAGCCTCCCAGATCGCTGGTATTCCAGGCATGAACTGCCACACCAGGCCTTCTGGTTCATTTTCAACAAAGCATCAAGGCTGGGCTAAGGGCTCAGCATCATCATCCCTGTGCTTTGGGAGGTTGAGGTCAGCACCCGACCCGAGCCTACAGGCTGAAACCCACCCGGGAAACCTGTTCTCTACACTCTACCTCAAATGAGGTGGCGTGGTGGCCCACACCTGTCGTTATAGCACCGCAGAAGGCTGGGGAAGTCTCACCATATCCCGGGGGGGGTCGATGCTGTGATGACCAGGATTGAGTCACTGTACTCCAGCCTCAATGATGGAGTGAGACTCCGACTCAAAAAAAAATGAAAAAAGAAGAGCATTCAGTTGTTTATGGAGTTGGGATAATCATGAGCAGATAGAGATCATTTGGGAAGGAGGCCCCAGCCTTGTGCCTAGAGTTCCCAAAAGACAATGAATTGGCAGACAATCAGGCTGTGACTTTGGGAGGTTGAGGCAGGGGACCACTGGACCATGGGAATTCGAGACCAGCCTGGTCCACGTATCAAGACCTCGTCGCTCCCCAGAATGCAAACACTGGAGTCACGCGTGGTGGTGCCCACAATCCTGGGTACATGGGATGCAGTGTCCTCCATCCTGGGGTGTTCCTTTTCGTCACCCTTGTTGACAGAACGTGTGAGTCCAGGCTAGGCAACATGGCTCACCTCCATCTGCCCTATGCCCTGGGAAGATGTGGCAGGAGTTTGCCTGAGAAGGGGTTAGAGACTAACCCAGGTGACATGGCCAGACCTCATCTCGGCGAGAATTCCCCAAAATCGAATCAGGGGCTTGGTGGCCCCCAGAGGCCCTGATGCTCGGGGGCTGAGGTGGGAGGACGATCTTAGCCCCACAGGTTGGAAACCCTGGGAGTCACTATCGTGCTGCCGTGCCCCAGCCTGGCTGATGGAGACTCCTGCGCCAAAAACAGATCTCCCACCTGTGTCATGATGGGCTTCCTTGGCTCCCAGGGAAAAGTCCGCCTGGGTGGGGGAGAATGTAGTGATTGGGAGAGGAAGGGCCCCTCCCCCCACCCAAAGGTGCCAGACAGGGTGACCAGAACCTGGGCAGGCCACGGTGTTGCCGGACCATCTTGATTGCTCTGTGCGGGACAGCCACCCTAGCTCAAAATTGTCTGTTCCTTGAGCTTAAATGCCTCCTTGCCATGGGGCACATGTGGACTGTGGAGGCAGACCTTCAGTGGTACATTGCCAGAGGCATGGGCCAGACTTGCCTGGTAGCCAACTTTGAAACCTCCCATGAAAATGCCTTTAACTTTCCCATCCCTGAGGGTGAATCCTCACTCTGGGTGGCAGGGGTGGTGATGGTGGTGATGGTGGTTGGTATTATTATTTAGAGTAGGAGTCCCACTCTGATGCCCAGGCAGGAGTGCAGGGGCCCACTCTTGGAGACTGCTGCCTACACTGGCTGGGGTCCAGAGAAACCACTGAAGCTGTCTCCCAAGTGTGCAGAACTACAGGTGAGTGCCACCACGCTCGGCTTAATTTTTTGGCTACTTGTAGTGATGTTTTGCCATGGGCCCAGGTTGGTGTCAAACACAGGGGCTCAGGCCATCTTCTTTCCTCGGCCCCCAATAGTGTCATGATGATTGGCGTGAGGCCCCCTGCCCAGCCTCCATACCCCTCTCGGAGTCCCACCGTGAACCCTGCTCACTTCTTACTTCCCAGAACACTGGAGAGGGAAACTGGAGTCACCCACTGGGCCCTCCCCCAGGGAAATGACTGGTGCAGGGGCATGTCTCTGCTGGGGCACCCATCCCTCTGCTCTCCTCATTCTCCAGGGTTAACTCTTTCTGTCCTCTCAGGGGTTGGCTTGGGGAAAGGGATTGTGTGACTCTCAAACCTTCTGAGGGGTGATGATGGCCGGGCAACCCACGCCTGTCTCCTGGGCACTAGGTGAGGCCAAGACAGGAAGATTGCCAGAGCCCAGGAGCTCAAGACCAGGCTGTATGCCATAGCAAGCCCCCACCTCAACCCCAAGCAAAAGCCAGAAAACCTTGTGTGAGGGCAGGCCTCGGTGGGAGGATTAAACCCAGGCCAGAGTTCAAGACTAGGCCTGAAGACCAGGATGTCAACCTAATGGAAAGACTGTGATTGCAGCAGTTTAGGAGGTCCAGGATGAGAGGATGGCTCAAGTTTGGTGATTTGAGAGCAGTCTGGGCAAACTAGTGAGGAAAGAAAGAAAGAAAGAAAGAAAGAAAGAAAGAAAGAAAGAAAGAAAGAAAGAAAGAAAGAAAGAAAGAAAGAAAACCATTATTCGGCCAACTTTCTGTCCTCAGTCTTTTCTCCTCACTCTCCCCACATTTGAGGGTTCCCCAAGCTCAGGATCTTCCAGCTCCAACCCCACCCAAAGGCTGCCCCAAAATTGGTGTGGGAGTTCCCAAGTACCTGGCTGGGTTCCTGCCAGAACTCCTCTCTGAGTGGAGAAGTGTGCCCCAGGCAGGTCGACCCTCTGACTCAGCAAGGAAGACCTTCCACCAGAAAAGGCCAGGGACACATTCCTCACCCAGGAACATTTCTTTCCATTTTTCCTGGGTCTAAAGTCAGTCACCATGTGAACACACCAGGCGCAATTGAGAATCTGTGTACGATACTGATGTTTCTGGAGAAAGGGTCTGGATCTGTTGCCCAGGCTGGGGCCCAGGGACACTACCGTTGTTCACCACCGGGCTCCTAACCATGGGCTGCAGTAATCCTCCCACCTCAGCCTCCAGAGTGGCCAGGAAGGTGGACACCTCAACACCAGACACCCTGTTTGGATGAATGCAGAGATGATGTCTCCCTGTGTTACCCAAGGAGGTCTTGGACTCCTGGGCTCCAGCAGTTCTCCCGCCTCTGCTTCCCAGAGCACTGGAATTTCAGGAATGGGCTGCCACATCAGGCCTTCTGGTTTGTTTTTGATGAAGTTTCGAGGTTGGGCTCAGGGGCTCAACTTCATCATCCCAGGGCTTTCAGAGGTCGAGGCCAGTGTCTAGCCTGAGTCCGTGGGCTGAGACTCATATGGGCACCTTGGCAAGACCACGTCTCTAACCTCCATCCCAAATGAGGCAGGCATGGTGCCATGCACCTTTTGTTCCAGCTCCTCAGAAGGCCAGGGAAAGGCTCACCAGAGTTCAGCAGGCAGAGGCTGCAGTGGTTGGAAGTGAACCACTGACCTCCAGACTGGGTGATGGAGTGATACTCCGACTCAAAGAAAAAAAGAAAAGAGGAAAAAAAAGAAAATCCATTTGTGTATGTGGCTGGGATAATCGTGAACATGCAGAGATCATTTGGGAAGGAGATCCCAGCCTTGGGCATAGAATTCCTAAAAGACAGTTGATCAACAGACAATTGGGCTGTGGCTTTGGGATGCTGAGGTGGGGAACTGCTGGATTCCAGGAGTTTGAGACCAGCCTGGGCCACATAATGAGACCTCATTGCTCCCCAGAATCCAAACACTTGAGTCATGTGTGGTGGCGCCCTCAGTCCCGGCTACAAGTGATGTGGTGGCCTCCATCCTAGGGTGTTTCTTTGTGAAGCCATGGCAGACAGAACATGTGAGTCCAGCCCAGACACCATCACTAATGGTTGTCAGCTCCCACCCTGGGAGGCCACGGCAGGAGGCTGCCTGAGCCCAGGGGTCACAGACGAGCCTAGGCGACCTGGCCAGACCTCCTTTCTGCAAGAGGTCCCCAAAATCGAGTCAGGCATCATTGACCCCAGAGTCCCAGCTGCTCAGGGGACGAGGTGGGAGTACCGCCTGAGCCCCACAGTTTGAGGCCCCAGGAACCACGATTGTGCAGGTGTGCCTCAGCCCCACCGACGAAGACTCTGGGACAAAAAAGATGCCACCCATGTAAATAACAACGTGCCTCCACCTCTCCGCAGCAAAACATCCACATGAGCGGGGGATGACACGGGGGAGTTATCAGGATAGGAAGGGGCCACCACCTGAGGGTGACAGACAGGGCAACTGGAACCTGGGCTAGCCATGGTGTTGCCAGACCACCTTGTTCGCTCTGTGCTAGATGGCACCCCTAGTTCTGGGCCATCCTTTTCTTGAGCTCACACACGTCTTTGCTGTGGGGCACTAATCTGGATGATGGAGTCAGGCCTTCTTGTGTGCATGGCCAAAGATGTGGGATAGACCTGCCTGGTGTCCACCCTTAAAACCTCCCATGAATGACAGGCTGAGAAGTGCCTTTTCCTCACCCATCCATGAGGGTGATTTCTCACGCTGGGTGGCATGGTTGGTGGTGGTGGTGGTGATTATTATTATTATGGGTCAGAATGCTGCCCTGTCACACAGGCAGGAGCACAAGGGCATGCTCACGGCCACCGAGGGCTCCACCTTCTGAGCTCAGGTGATCCTCCTGCCATGGTCCCCTGAGTGACTGGAACCATATGCCTATGCCACCACGTCTGGTTAATCTTTTGATTTATTTTTGATGGCTGCGATGAGGTCTTTAACACCATATCCTGGGCTGGTGTCAAACCCACAGACTCAGGCCATCGACTCACCTGGACTTCAGAAGGGTGGGGATGCCAGCCTGAGACCCTGATCCCAGCCTCTGATTTTTGAGGTGATGGTGGTTGGTATTATTATTCATAGTCAGAGTCCTGCTCTGTCACCAAGGCTGGAGTGCAGGGGCCCACTCTCGGACCCTTTGGCCTCCACTGACTGGACTCCAGAAATCCTGCCACTGAAGTCTCACGAGTGGCCAGAAGGACAGGCATGTGCAACCATGCTTGGCTCATTTTTTTGTTTCTTGTAGAGATGAGATCTTGCCAAGTTGCCCAGGTGGTCTCGAACATGGGGGCTCAGGCCATCTTCTCACCTCTGCCCCCCAGAGCACCAGGATGACAGGTGTGAGCTCCCATGACCAGCCTCCACATCTCTCTCGGGGTCCCACCATGAGGCACATTCTCTTCCGATGACCAGGGAACCCAGAGAGGGTGGCCAGAGTCTCCCATCAAGCCCTCCCCTGGGGGACTACAGGGGTGTGTCTTCTCTAGTGCACCCACTCCTCCACTGGCCTCATTCCCCAGAGTGGAATCTATCACTTCACCCAGGGGCTGACTTGGGGAAAGGGAGGATGTGACTCTCAAACTTTCAAGGGTGAACAATAGGGAGACTCCCACCTGTCTCTTGGACACTCAGCAAAGCCAAGATAGAAAAGTGACTGGAGACCTGGAGCTAGAGACCAGACTGGACACCATAGCAAGCCCCCACTGAAACCCCAAGGAAAACACAGAAAACCTTGGTTGAGGAAAGGCCTCGGTTGGAGGATTGACTCTGGGTGAGAGTTCAAGACCAGGTCTGAAGACCAGGATGTCATTGAAATGGAAAGACTGTGATCACAGCAGTTTAGGAGGCCCAGGTCGAGAGGATGGCTCTAGTTGGGTTGCTTGACAGCAGCCTGGGGGAACTATTAAGGATAGAAAAGAAAGAAAGAAAGAAAGGAAGACAGGAAGAAAGAAAGAAAGAAAGAAAGAAAGAAAGAAAGAAAGAAAGAAAGAAAGAAAGAAAGAAAGAAAGAAGGAAAGAAATCCATTATTCTGCAAATCTTCTGCCTTCAGTCTTTCCTCCCCTGCACTCTCCGCATGTGAGGGTCCCCCAAGCTCACCTCCTTCTAGCCCTACCCCCACAATCAGTGCCCCTGCTTTGGTGTAGGAGTTCCGGAATACCTGGCCAGGTTCCTGCCAGCTATCCAGGACACATCCCTTACCCAGGGATATTTCTTCCCCACCAATCCTATTTTTCCTGGCTCTAAAGCCTGTCACCATGTGAACAGACAATGTAAAGTTGAGAACCTGTGTATGATTCTGAAGCATTTGGAGACAGGTTCTGGCTCTGTGGCCCAGACTGGAGCCCGGGGACATGACTGTCATTCACCACTAGCTTCAAAATCACAGGCTCTGACGATCCTCCCACCTCAGCCTCTGGAGTGGCCAGGACAACAGATACCTCAACCCCAGACTGCCTGTTTGGATGAATGTGGAGATGTGAACTTCCTGTGAGGCCCAGGCTGGCCTTGAGCTCCTGGGCTCCAGCCATCCTCCACCCTCGGCCTCCCGGAATGCTCAGATTGCAGTTATGGGCTGCCATGCCAGGATTTTTGACAAAACATTGAGGCTGGGCTTGGGGCCTCAGTCTCGTCATTCTAGTGCTTTGTGAGGCTGAGGCCAGCAGCCAGCCTCCACACCTCTCATCTCTACCATCCTTCCCAAATAAGCCAGGTGTGGTGGAGCACTCCTGTTGTTCTGGCTTCTTGAAAGGCCAGGGAAAGGCTCACCAGATCCCAGCCTGTGGAGGCTGTGATGGCCAGGCATGAGCCTCTGCCCTCCAGTCTGGGAGATATAGTGAGACTCTGACTCAAAGATAAAAAGCATCCATTTGTGTATGGAGTTGGGATTATCGTGAACAGACAGAGATTCTTTGGCAATGAGGCCCCAGGTTGGGGCCCAAAGTTACCAAAAGACGGTTAATCAGCAGGCAATTGGGATTTACTGTTGGGAGGCTGAGGCAGAGGACTGCTGGAGCTCGGCAGTTCGAGAGCTGACTGGCCACGTGGCAAGATATTGTAGTTCCCCATAATGCAAACACTTGAGTCCTGCGTGGTGGCCCCCACAGTCCTGGTTACATGGGATGTGGTGGCCTCCATCCAAGGGTGTTCCATTTCATTGCCCCCTCAGAAAGAAGGTGCGTGTCCAGATTAGACACTGTGGCACACAGCCATCAGCCCCACACCCTGGGAGGCCGAGGCAGGAGGCTGCCTGAGCACAAGGGTTGGAGACTAGCCTGGGTGACATGACCAGACTTTATCTCAGGGAGAGATCCCAAAAATCAAGTCAGGCTTGGTGTCCCCCAGAATCCTGAATGCTTGGGGCACAAGGGGGTGGACCTCCTGTGCCCAGCAGGTTGAGGCCCAGGGAGCCACAATCATGCCACCATTCCCAAGCCTGTGTGACAGAGACCACGGTGACAAAAAAAGCTTCCCACATGCACCATGACAGGAGTCCATGGCTCTCTAGGGAAAGGCCTGCATGGGTGGGGCATGAAGGAGTGATTAGGAGAGGAAGGGGCCCTCCTCAAACCCAAAGGTGGCAGACAGGACATCCGGAACTGAGTTGGCCATGGCATTGCCAGACCACCTTGATTGTGCTGTGCTCAATGGCCTCCCTAGCTCAGGGCTGTCTGTTCCATGAGCTCACACATGTCTTTGCTTTGGGGCATGAGTGTAGAGTGTGGAGGCAGACCTTCTGGGGCAAGTGTCTGTATGCACTGGATGGACATGCCCGGTGGTCATCTTTGATACCTATGGGAATGAAAGACTGAAAAGTGCCTTTTCTTTCCCATCCCTGAGGTTGACACCTCACACTGTGGAAGGGATGGTGGTGATTATTATGATTTGGAGTCAGAATCCCACTCTGTCACCCATGCCAAAGTGCAGGGGCATACTCATGGCCACTGTGGACTCCACCTGCTGGGATCAGGCGATCCTCCCACATTGGTCCCCCAGATGCCTGTAACTATAGGCCTGTGCCACCTCATCCGGCTAATCTTTGGAGTTATTTGTGAAGGCCAAGATGAGGTCTCGCCCCATTTCCCAGGCTGGTGTCAAAACTGCACGTTCAGGCTGTCCACTCATCTAGGCCTCCAAAGGGCCGGGATGCCAGGATGAGCCCCTGAGCCTGGCCTGTGGTTGTGGAGGTGGTGGTGGTGGTTGGTATTATTATTCTGAGTTGGAGACCCACTGTCAGCCAGGCCGAAGTGCAGGGGCCTGCTATTGACCAATGCTGCCTCCACTGTCTGGGCAATCCTCCTGCCATGGCCTCCCAAGTGTCTGGAATGACAGGCATGAGGCACCAAGCTCTGTTCCTTTTTTTGGCTTCTTGTAGAGATGAAGTCTCACCAAGGTGCCTGGGCTGGTCTCGAACCCGGAGGCCCAGGCCATCCTCTCGCCTCAGACTCCCAGACCACTGGGATGACAGGCGTGACCCCGAAGCCTGGCCTCGACACCACTCTTGGGGCCCCATCACAACGTCCACTCTTTTCTAACAACCCAGACACCAGAGAGGCACTTCCTAGAGGGAGCACTTCCTGGAGGGAGCACTGGACACAATGGCTTGTCTCCAGCAGATTGCCCACCACGCTCTGTCCACCTTGTTCCCCAGGGTGAACCTGCTTGCTTCTCCCAGAGCCCACCTTGAGGAAAGGGAAGGCATGACTCTCAAACCTTCAGGGGGGTGGAGATAGCTGGGTGACTCATGCCTGTCTCCTCGGTACTTGGGAATACCAAGACAGGATCCCTGGAGCCTGGGAGCCTAAGACCAGGATGGACAACATAACAAGCCGCCACCGTGAACACAAGAAAAACTTAGAAAACTTTGGGTGAGGGTAGGCCTCTGTGGGAGACCAGGCAGGAAGACCAGGATGTCGACCAAATGGAAAGCCTGTGATCTCAGCAGATGGGACACCTGGCTGCGAGGATGGCCCGTGTTTGTGGCTTGAGAGTAGCCTGGGCAACCTAGTGAGGGAAGAAAAGAAAAGAAAGAAAGAAGAAAGAAAAAAAGAAAGAAAGAAAGAAAAGAAAGAAAGAAGAAGGAAGGAAGGAAGGAAGGAGGAAGGAAGGAAGGAAGGAAGGAAGGAGGAAATCCACTCTCCTGTAAACATTCTGCCTTCAATTCTTCCCCCCCCCAACATGTGAACACCCCCCAAGCTCAGCACCTTCCAGCCCAACCCCCCCCAATGGCTGCCACCAATTTGGTGTGGGAATTCCTGAAGCTCTCATGCCAGGTTCCTGCCGACTCTCCTCTTGGAGGTGAGAAATGTGCCCCAGGCAGTTCGACCCTCCAACTTCACAATGAAGACCTTCCCCAAGATAGGCCAGGAACACATTCCTCACCCAGGGACATTTCATCCCCCCATCCCATTTTTCCTGACTTTAAATCCAGTCTCCTTGTGAACATACCAAACATAGTTGAGACTCTGTGTACAATTGATGTTTTTGAAGACAGGGTCTGGCTCTGTGACCCAGGCCTGGGGCCCAGGGACACGAATGTGTTCACCACCAGTCTCAAAAGTGCAAGCTTCAGTGATCCTCCCGCCTCAGGCTCTGGAGTGGCCGGGATG
Source organism: Cephalopachus bancanus (assembly GCA_027257055.1). Taxonomy (NCBI): domain Eukaryota; kingdom Metazoa; phylum Chordata; class Mammalia; order Primates; family Tarsiidae; genus Cephalopachus; species Cephalopachus bancanus. The sequence continues at coordinate 14,824 of JAPVLO010002303.1, read as the reverse complement.
ATGGGCACCTCATCCCAGACCCCTGTTGGGATGGGTGAGTAGTTGGGGTCTCCCTGCATGGTCAGTGCAGAGCTTTGGCCCCTGGGCTCCAACCATCCTTCATCCTTGGCCTCCCAGAGTGCTGGGATTCCAGGCATGACCTGCCACACCAGGCCTTCTGGTTTGCTTTCGATGAAGGATCAAGGCCATGCTCAGGGGCTCAGACTCATCATCTCAGTTCTTGGCGAGGCCAATACCAGCCTCCAGACTGAGCCCATGGCCCAGGATCCACCCGGGCACCTTGGTGAGACCTCGTCTCCACCTTCACCTAAATGAGCTGGGCATGTTGGCATGTGCCTGTCATTCTGGTTCCACGAAAGGCCGGGAAAAGGCTCACTGGAGCCTGTCATGTCAAGGCTGTGGTGATCGGGAGCAATCCCCCCACACTCCAGCCTTGACGATGGAGTGAGATTCTGACTCAAAGAAAAAAAGGAAAAAAAGGAAAATAAAAAGAACAGCATCCATTTATGTATGGAGTTGGGATCATCATGAACAGACAGATCCTTTGGGAAAGAAGCCCCAGCCTTGGGCCCAGAGTTCCCAAAAGACAGTGGATTTGCAGTCAATCAGTATGTGGCTTTGGGATGCTTAGGATGGGTACCACTGGTGCCCTAGAGTTCGAGACTGCCTGGACCACGTAGAAAGTGCCCGTTGTGCCCCGGAATGCAAACAATGGAGTTGCATTTGGTGGCACCGGCAATCCCAGCTACACAGAATATGGTAGACTCCATCCCTGGGTGTTCCTTTGCTTAGCCTCCCTGACAGAACTTGAGAGTGCAGGTTGGGCATCATGACTCGCAGCCATCAGTCCCGCATCCTTGGAGGCTGAGATGGGAGACTGCCTGAGACTAGGGGTTGGATCCAGCACGGGTGACGTGGCCAGACCACGTCTCAGTAAGAGGTCCCCAAAATCAAATCAGGTGTGGTGGTCCCTGGAGTCCTGGCTGCTTGGGGGCTGAGGCAGGAGGACTGACTGACCCACACATGTTGAGGCCCCAGAAGCCATGATCATGCCACCACACACCAGTCCACTGGCAGAGATTTCAGCGACAAAAAGACCCCTCCACGTGCTTGATGATGGGTGTCCACGGCACCCAGGGAAAGGTCCACATCGGCGGGGGACATTGGAGAAATCGTGAGAGGAATGGACCCTCCCCCCACTCAGATATGGCAGACAGGGTGACAGTAACCTGAGCTGATGGAGGCAATGCAGGATTACCTTGAACACTCATCGCCCAATGGCCATCCCAGCTCGGGACTGTCTGTTCTGTGAGCTCACACACAGAAGCTTTGCTGTGGGGTATGAATGTGAATGGTGGAGGCATGCCTTCTGGGGCACGTGGTCGAAGGCAGGGATGGATGTGCCCAGTGGCTCCTTTGAAACCTCCCACGAACCACAGGCCAGAAAGTGCCTTTTCATCTCCCATCCCTGAGGGTGATACCTCACGCTGAGTGGCAGGGGTGGTTGTGGTGGTGGTGATGGTGATTATTATTATTATTTGGAATATAAATCCCATGTTGTCTGCCAGGCCAGTGTGCAGGTGCATGTGTAAGACCACTGCGGACTCCACCTGCCGGGCTCAGGCAATCCTCTTGCCTAGGCCTCTTGAGTGGCTGCAACCACAGGTCTCTTCTACCACACCTGGCTAATCTTTGGTTTCATTTTTGATGGCTGAGATGAGGTCTCTCCCCATGTCCCAGATTGGTTTTGAACCCACAGGTTCAGGCTGTCCACTTGCCTGGGCCTCTAAGGGCCAGGATGCCAGGCTAAGCCGCTGAACCTGGCCTGTGGTAGTGGTGGTGGTGTTGGTTGGTATTATTATTCTGAGTCGGAGTCCCACTCTGTTGCCCAGGCCGGAGCACAGAGGCCCACTCTTGGCCACCACTGCTTCCAGTGACTGGTTCCCAGCAATCCTCATGCATCAGCCTCCCGAGTGGCTGGAATGACTGGCGTGCACCACCATGCTCAGCTCATTTTTTTGGCTTCTTATAGAGATGATATCTCTTCAAGGTGCCCAGGCTAGCCTCCAAGTTGGGTCTCAAGACTTCCTCTCACCTATAAACACTTATTGGGGCACCACTGTGAGACCTGCTCTCTTCCAATGGCCTGGGACCCTGGAGAGTGTGGCTGGATTCACCCACCGAGCCCCCCCATGGGGAGAGCCTGGCACAGGGGTGTGTCTTCACCAGGGTGCTTACCACTCTGCCTACCTCATTCCCCTGGGTGAACAGGGCCATCAGCCCTGTGCCCTGGGAAGATGAATCAGGAGGCTGCCTGAGAAGGGGTCAGAGATATGCCTGGGCAGTATGGCTAGACCTCTTCTCAGTGAGAAATTCCCAAAATCGAGTCAAGCATGGTGGCCCCAGGAGTGCTGGCTGCTCAGGGGCCAAGGTGGGAGGACAGCCTTGGCCCCACAGGTCGAGGCCCCAGTAGCCACAATCCTGCTGCTGTGTTCCAGCCCTGCTGACAGAGACTCCAGCAACAAAAAAGAGGCCTCCCACATGCATCATGATGGGCGTCCTTGGCTTCCCAGGGAAAGGTCCATGTGAGTGGGGTCATTGTAGGGATCGGGAGAGGAAGTGGCCTTCCGCCAACCCAAAGGTGGCAGACAGGATGCCTGGAACCTGGTCTGGGCATGGCATTGCTGGATTGTCTTGATCCCTCTGTGCCTGATGGCCACCCTAGCTTGAGGCCTTCTGTTCCTTGAATTTAAACGAGTCCTTGCCATGGGGCATGAGTGTGGATGGTGGGGACAGGCCTTCAGCGGTTCATGGCTGGAGGCACAGGCCAGATGTGCCCAGTGACCACCATTGAAGCTTTCTGTTAATGACAGGCAGGAAAGTGCCTTTCACTCTCCCATCCCTGAGGGTGAAACCTCACTATGATTGGTAGGGTTGGTGGTGGTGTTTGGTATTAATATTCTGAGTCAGAGTCCCACTCTGGTGCCCAGGTCAGAACCCAGGGTCCCACTCTCGGCCACCATGACCTGCACCGACTGGGCTCTGTCAAACCTCCCAAACCTTCCCTCCGCATGTGTGGAATAACAGGCCTGTGCCACTATGCTTGGCTCATTTGTTTGACTTCCTGTAGTGACTAGGATTCACTATGGGGCACAGGCTGGTCTCAAACCGAGGCTCACGCCATCCTCTTGCCTTGGCCTACCAGAGCACCATGATGACTGGTGTGAGGCCCTGTGCCCGGCCTCCACACCCCTCTTGGGGACCCACCCAGAGACCCGTTCCCTTCTGACAACCCAGGAACCCAGAGAGGGTGACCAGAGTTGCCGACCAACCCCTCCCCTGGAGGAGTGCCTAGTGCAGGGGCATGTCTCCTCTAGTGCACCCACCCCTCCACTGGCCTCATTCCCCAGGGTGGAACCACTCACTCCTTCCAGGGGCTGGCTCAGGGAAAGGGAGGGTATTACTCTCAAACCTCAGTGGGGCGTAAGCAACAGGGCGACTCCTGCCTGTCTCTCAGGCACTCAGCAAAGCAGAAATGGGAAGATGGCTGGAGTCTAGGAGCTCGAGACCAGGCTGGACACCATAGCAAGCCCCCATCAATACCCCAAGGAAAACCTAGAGAACCTTTGTTGAGGGCAGTCCTGGGTGGGAGACTCGACTCTGGGTCAGAGTTGAAGAGCAGGCCTGAATACCAGGATGTTGATGAATTGGAAAGACTGTGATCACAGCAGTTTAGGAAGCCAAGGTAGAGAGGATGGCCCGAGTTGGGTGATTTGAGAGCAGCCTGGGCAAACTAGTGAGGAAAGAAAAAAGAAAGAAAGAAAGAAAGAAAGAAAGAAAGAAAGAAAGAAAGAAAGAAAGAAAGAAAGAAAGAAAGAAAGAAAGAAATCCATTATTCTACAAACCTTCTGCCCTCAGTCTTTCCTCCCCTGCACCCCCCACATGTGAGGGTCCCCCAAGCTCCACACCTCCCTGTCCCAACCCCACCCAAAGGGTGACCCCTCTTTGGTGTGGGAGTTTCTATATACCAGGCCAGGTTCCTGCCGGCTCTCCTCTCCTAGGGGAGAAGTGTCAGGCAAGTCGACACTCAGATTCAGCAATGAAGCCCTTCAGCCAAAAAAAGCCAGGGACACATTCCTTACCCAGGGACAATTCTTCCCCACCAGTCCTGTTTTTCCTGGCTCTAAAGCCAGTTGCCATGTGAAAACACCGTGTGCAGTTGGGAATCTGTGTATGATTCTGATATTTTTGGAGACAGGTTCTGGCTCTGTGGCCCAGACTGGAGTTTGGGGACATGACCGTCATTCACCACTAGCTTCAAAATCATTGGTCTGATGATCCTCCCACCTCAGCCTCTGTTGTAGCCGGAATGATGGGCACCTCCACCCAAGATACCCTGTTTGGATGAGTGCAGAGACAAGGTCTCCCTGCGTGGCCTGGACTGGCCTTGGGATCTTGGGCTCCAGCCATCCTCACGTCTCGGCCTTGCAGAGCACTGGAATTCCTGGAATGGGCTGCCACGCCAGGCCTTCTGTTTCATTTTCAATGAAGCATAGAGACTTGGCTTGGGGGCTCAGCCTCGTCATCCCAGTGCTTTGGGAGGCTGAGGCCTGTGGCCAAAACAAGCCTGTGGGTAGAGACCCACATGGGCACCTTGGTGAGAGCATGTCCCTACCATCCATCCCAAATGAGCCAGGTGTGGTGGCATTCACCTGTTGTTCTGGCTCCTTGGATGGCCGGGGAAAGCTTGCCGGAGCTTGGCATGCCGAGGCTGCAGTGGTTGGGAGCGAGTCATTGCCCTCCAGCCTGGGTGACAGAGTGAGACTCCAACTCAAAGAAAAAAGGGAAAAAAGGAAAAAAAGAAGAGCATCTATTTGTGTATGGAGCTGGTATCATCATGAACAGACAGAGATCGTTTGGGAAGGAGGCCCCAAGCTTGGGTATAGAGTTCCTGAAACACAGTGGATTGGCAGACTTTTGGGCTCTGACTTTGGGAGGCTGAGGTGGGGGACGGCTGAAGCCCAGAAATTTGAGACAAACCTGGGCCACATAGCCAGACCTCATCACTCCCTGGAACACAAACACTGGAGTCGCGTGTGGTGCTGCCTGCATTCGTGGTTACATGGAATGTGGTGGCCTCCATCCTGGGGTGTTCCTTTGTGTCACCCTAGCCGACAAAATGTGCAAGTCCAGGTTGGACACCATGGCCAACAGCTTTCAGCTCCCACCCTGGAAGACCAAGGCAGGAAGTTGCATGAGCCCAAAGGTCATAGACCAGTCCAGGCGACCAGGCCAGACCTCATCTGGGTGAGAGGTTCCCAAAATTGAGTCTGGTGTGGTGATCCCCAGAGTCCCAGCTCCTCTGGGGATGAGGCAGGAGTACTGTTTGAGCCCCACAGTTCAAGGTCCCAGGAACCACGATCATGCCACCACACTCCAGCCATGCCAATGGAGACTCAGCAACAAAAAATATGCCTCCCATGTGCATCATAATGGTCCTCCACAGCTCCCCAGTGAAAGGTCCACATGGGCAGGGGACAATGGAGTTATCAGGTTAAGAAGTGGCCACCCGCACCCAAAGGTGGCAGACAGGGTGACCAGAACCTGGGCTGGGAGCGGCACTGCTGAACTGCCTTGATCGCTCTATTTCCAATGGCCACCCTAGTTCTGGGCTGTCCTTTCCTTAAGGTCACACATGTCTTTGCTGTGGGGCATGAGTGTGGAGGGTAGAGGCAGTCCTTCTGGGATGTGTGGACAAAGGCATGGGATGGACAGGGCAGTGGCCACCCTTGAAATCTTTCACAAATGACAGACTGGAAAGTGCCTTTCCCTCTCCTATCCATGAGGGTGACTTCTCGTGCTAGGTGGCAGTGGTGGTGGTGATTATTATTATTATTTAGAGTTGGAATACTGCTCTCTTGCCCATGCCAGAGCACATGGACATGCTCACATCCATCACAGAAAGATGGTGGATTGGCAGACAATCAGGCTGTGGCTTTGGGAGGCTGAGGCAAGGGACCACTGGAGCATGGGAGTTCCAGCCCAGCCTGGGCCATGTAGTGAGAATGCATTGCTCCCCGGAACACAAACACTGAAGTCACGCATGGTGGTGACAACCGTCATGGATACATGAGATGCAGTGTCCTCAGTCCCTGGGAATTTTTTTTGCATCACCCTGCAGACAGAATGTGCAAGTCCTTGCCAGGCACCGTGGCTCACAACCATCAGCCCTGTGCTCTGCGAGGCCAAGCTGAAAGGCTGCCTGAGCCCTGGGGTTGGAGACCATTTCAGATGACATGGCCAGACGTCATCTCAGCAAGAGGTCCCCAAAATCAAGTCAGTCGTGGTGGCCCCCAGAATCTTGGTTGCTCAGGGGCTAAGGCAGAAGGACCACCTTATCCCCACATGTTCGAAGCCACTGGAGCCATGATCATTCCGCCATGTCCAGCCCAGTCGATGGAGATACCTGTAAACAAAGGACAGACTCCCTTGATCTCGCTGTGCTTAATGGCATCCCTAGCTCAAGGACGTCTGTTCTGTGAGCTCACACATGACTTTACTGTGGGACATGAGTGTGAAGTGTGAATTCAGGCCTTCTGGGGTGAGTGTCTGTAGGTGCCAGATGGACATGCCTCGTGGTCACCTTTGATACCTATGGGAATGACAGATTGAAAAGTGCCTTTTCTCTCCCATCCCTGAGGGTGGCACCTCGTACTGTGGAAGGGATGGTGGTGGTGGTGGTGGTGGTGATTATTATGATTTGGAGTCAGAATCCCACTTTGTCACCCAGGCCAAAGTGCAGGGGCACACTCACGGCCACCACGGACTCCACCTGCTGGGCACAGGCTATTCTCCTGCATTGGCCCCCCATATGCCTGTAACTACAGGCCTGTGCTACCATGCCTGGCTAATCATTGGATTTATTTGTGAAGGCCGAGACGAGGTCTCGCCCCATTTCCCAGGCTGATGTCTAACCTGCACTCAGGCTGTCCTCTCATCGAGGCCTCTGAAGGACTGGGATGCCAGGCTGAGGCCCTGAGCCTGGCCTGTGGTTGTGGTGGTGGTAGTATTTGTTATTATTATTCTGAGTCGGAGACCCACTCTATTGGCTAGGCCATAGTGCAGGGACCTGCTCTCGGCCAATGCAGTCTCCACTGTCTGGGTTCCGGTGAACCTCCCACTACAGCCTCCTGAGTAGCCAGAACGACAGTGTGTGGCACCATGCTTCACTCATTTTCTTGGCTTCTTGTAGAGATGAGTTCTCACCATGGTGCCCAGGCTGGTCTCGAACCAGGGAGCTCAGGCCATCCTCTCACCTCATCCTCACAGAGCGCAGGGATGAAAGGCATGAACACAAGTGCCTGGCCACCACACGCCTCTCTGGGCCCCAGTGCAATGCCTGCTCCCTTCCAATAACCCTGAACCCCAAAGAGGGCTGCCAAAGTTGACTGCTGGGCCCTCCTTGGAGGGAGCACCTGGTGTAGGGGTGTGTCTCCACCGAGGTGCCCACCCCACTGCCCACTTCATTCCCTGGGGGGACCTGCTTTCTCCTCCCAGGGACCACCCCAGCGACAGGGAGGGTGTGACTATTAACCCTTCAGGGTGGCAGGGATGGCTATGCGACTCATGCCTGTCTCCTTGGCACTCAGGGAGGCCGAGACAGATAAATGACCAGAGTCCAAGAACTCGAGACCAGGTAGGACACCATAGCAAGCCCCACCTCTACACCAAGCAAAACCCAGAAAACCTTGGGTGAGGGCAGGCCTCTGCAGGAGGATCACCTCCAGCCCATAGTTCAAGACAAAGCAGGAAGACCAGGATTCAACCAAATGGAAAGCCTGTGATCACAGCAGTTTGAGAGGCCCAACCCGAGGGGATGGCCCAAGTTGGGCAGCTTGAGAACAGCCAGAACAACCTAGTGAAGAAATAAAAGAATGAAAGAAAGAAATCCATTCTCCTGCCAACCTTCTGGTGTCAGTCCTTCCCCTTCCCTGCCCCTCCAACATGTGAGTGTCCCCCAAGCTTGGAAGCTTCCAGCCCTTACCACCACAAAATGGCTGCCCCTGCTTTAGTGCTAGAGTTGCCAAGGCTCCCTGGCAGGGTTCCTGCCCACTCTCCTCTTTGAGGTGAGAATTGTGCCCCAGGCAGGCCGAGCCTCTGACTCAGAAATGAGGACCTTTCACCAAGAATGGATGGGGACACAGCCATCACCAGGGGACATTTCTTCCCCACCAATCCTATTTTCCTGGCTCTAAATCCAGTCGCCCTGTGAATACACCACACGCAGTTGAGAATCTTGTACAATTTTGATGATTTTGGAAACAGGATCTGGCTCTGTGGCTCAGGCTGGGGCCCAGGGACACAAATGACATTCAAAGTGAGCCTCAAAATTGCAGTCTCCAGTAATCCTCCTGCCTCAGCCTCCAGAGTGGCCAGGACAATGGGCACCTCAAACCCAGACCACCTGTTTGAATGGGTGCAGAGATGTCGACTCCCTGTGAGGCCTGGGCTGGCCTTGAGCTCCTGGGCTCCAGTCATCTTCCAGCCTCGGGATCCCGAAGTGCTCAGATTGCAGTCATGGGACACCATGCCAAGCCTTCTGGTTTGTTTTTGATGAAGCATTGAGGCCATGCTCGGGGCCTCAGCCTCACCAACCCAGCACTTTGGGAGGCTGAACCCATGGCCAAGACATACCCGGGCACCTTGGCAAGACCTCGTCTACTCTCCATTTCAAATGAGCTGGGTGTAGTGGCACACGTTTGTCATTCTGGCTCATTGGAAGGACAGGAAAAGGCTTGCTGGAGCTCGGCAGGCCAAGGCTGTGGTGGTGGAGAGTGAGCCACTGCCCTGCAGCATGGGTGACGGAGTGAGACTCTGACTCAAAGAAACAAAGGAAGAAAAGCATTAAAAAAAGAGCATCCATTTGTGTATGGAGTTGGGATTATCGTGAACAGAGAAAATTTGGGAAGGATGCCCCAGCCTTGGATCTAGAGTTCATGAAAGATGATGGATCAGCTGACAATTAAGCTTTGGCCTGGGAGGTCGAGGTGGGAGACCTCTTGAGCCCGAGAGTTTGAGACCAGCCTGGGCCATGAAGTGAGAACTTTTGCTACACAGAATGCAAACACTGGAATCGTGCATGGTGGTGCCTGCGGTCCCAGCTATGAGAGATGCAGTGACCTCCAACCTAAGGTGTTTCTTTGCATTGCCCCCACCGACAGAACATTCAAGTCCAGGCTGGGGACTATGGGTTATGGCCATGAGCCCCGAGCCATGGGAGGCCAAGGCGGGAGGCTGCCTGAGCACAGCAATTGGTGACCAGCCAGGGCGACACGCCTAACCTCGTCTTGGTGAGAGGTCCCCAAAATCGAGTCAGCTGTGGTGGCCTCTGGAGTCCTGGCAACTTGGGGGATAAGGTGGGAAGATTGTCTGAGCCCTGCAGGTTGAGGCCCCAGAAGCCCCAATAGTGATTCTGTGCCCCAGCCTGGCCAATGGAGACTCCGGCAACAAAAAAGACACCTCCCTTGTGTGTCATGGTGGGCATCCATGGCTCCCCATGGACAGGTCTGCAAGGGCCGGAGACAATGGAGTGATAGGGAGAGGAAGGGGCCCTCCCTCCACCTGAAGGTGGAATGCATGGTGACCGGAACCTGGACTGTTCATAACGTTGCCAGCCTGCCTTGATTGCTCTGTGCACCACAGTCACCGTAGCTCAGGGCCATCTGTTCTGTGAGCTCATACAAGTCTTTGCTGTGGGACACGAGTGTGGTGGGTGGAGGCAGGCCTTCTGTGTTGTGTGGCTGAAGGAGCTGTATGGACATTCTGGATGGCCACGTTTGAAACATCCCATGAACATGAACATGAACAACAGGCTGGAAAGTGCCTTTTCCTCTCCCATTCATGAGGTTGACTCCTCACGCTCAGTAGCAGGAGTGGTGGTGGTGGTGGTGGTGGTGATTATTATTATTACTTGAAGTCAGCATCCTGCTCTGTCACCCAGACAAAGGGCAGGGACACAAGGCCGACACAGACTCCACCTGCTGGACTCAGGAGATTCTCCCGCCTTGGCCCCCCAAGTGGCTGGAACCATAGGCCTACACCACCACACACCTAGCCAATCATTGGATTTATTTTTGATGGCTGAGATGAGATCTCGCCCTGTGTCCCAGGCTGGTGTCGAACCCATAGTCTCATGCTGTGCACTTGCCTGGGCCTCCGAAGGGCTGGGATGCCAGGCTGAGCCCCTGAGCCCGGCCTGAGGTTGTGGTGGTGGCGGTGGTTTTTATTATTATTCTGAGTTGGAGTCCTGCTCTGTCGCCAAGGTCAGAGTGCAGGGTCCTACATTCAACTCTGTGGGCTCCACCAACTGAGCTCTGGTGATCCTCCTGCCATGGCATCCCAAATGGCCAGAACGACAGTCATGCACCACCATGCTTGGCTCAATTTTTTGGCTTCCTATAGACAGGAGGTCTCACCAAGTTAACTGAGCTGGTCCTGAACCCAGGGTCTGGGCCATCCTCTCCCCTCGGCCTCCCAGAGCACCAAGATGGCAGCTGTGAGTCCCTGTGCCTGGCCTCAACTCAGCTCCTGGGGCCCCACCATAAGGCCCACTCCCTTCCGATGACCTGGGAACCAAGAGAGGGAGGCTGGAGTCGCCAACTGAGCCATTCCTGGGGAGAGTGCCTGGTGCAGGTGTGTGTCTCTGCCAGGGTGCCCACCCCTCTGCCCACCTCACTCTCCAGGGTGTACCCACTCTCTCCTTCCAGGGTCTGCCTCGGAGAAAGGGTGGGCATGCTTCTCAAATCTGGGGGACTGGGGATGGCCAGGAAACTCATGCCTGTCTCCTTGGCACTTGAGGAGGCTGCAATGGGAAGATTTTTGGAGCCCAGGAGTTTAAGACCAGACTGAACACCATAGCAAACCCCCACCTCTACCCCAAGCAAAAATGAGAAAAACTTGGTTGAAGGCAGACCTTGGAGGGAGTATTGCCTCTGGCCCAGGGTTCAAGGCTAGGGAGGAAGACCGGAATGTTGACCAAATGGAAAGCCTGTGATCACAGCAATTTGTGAGGCCCAGGCCTGGAAGATGGACCGAGTTGAATGGCTTGAAAGCCACTTGGACAATATAGTGGAGAAAGAAAAAGAAAGAAAGAAAGAAAGAAAGAAAGAAAGAAAGAAAGAAAGAAAGAAAGAAAGAAAGAAAAATTCCATTCTCTTGCAAAACTTCTGCCCTCAGTCCTTCCCCCCCACCCCCCCACATGTGACGGTCCCTGAGTTTGGCACTTTCGGGCCCCAAAACCCACCATCTGCCCCTGCTTTGGTGCAGGAGTTCTTAAGGCTTCCTGGCCGAGTTCCCACTGGCTCTCCTCTCTGAGGTAAATAATGTGACCCAGGCAGGCCGAACCTCTCACTCAGAAATGAGAACTTTCCACCAGCAAATGCCAGGAACACATCCCTCACTGAGGGACATCACTTCCCCCCAATCCCATTATTCCTGGCTCCAAAGCCAATTGCCCTATGAACATACCTGCAAGTTGAGAATCTGTGTATGAGTCTGATGGTTTTGGAGATAGGGTCTGGTTCTGCAGCCCAGGCTGGGGTCCAGAACACGACCATTATTAACCGCCAGACTCGAAATCACGGGTTTTGGCGATTCTTCCACCTCAGCCTCCGGAGTGGCTGGGACGATGGGCACCTCGACCCCAGACCCCCTTCTTTTGATAGGTGTGGAAACAAGTTCTCCCTGCTGGCCCAGACTTGCCTTAGGGTCCTGGGCTCCAATCATCCTCCTGCCTTGGCCTCCCAGATTGCTGGGATACCATGTGTGTGCCACCATGCAAGGCCATCAGATTCATTTTCGATGATGGATTGAGGGTGGGCTCTGGTTCTCTGCATCATCAACCCAGCATTTTGGGAGGCTGGGGTCAGTGGCTGGCCCAATCCTGTGGGTTGAGAACCCCTCATGAACCTCGGCAAGACCTCATCTCTACCCTCTGTCCCAAATGAGTCAGAGGTGGTGGTATGTGGCTGTCGTTTTGGCTCCTCAGAAGTCCAGGTAAAGGCTAGACATGGTCTGGGGACCTGAGGTTGTGGTGGTCAAGAGCATGCCACCACAGTCCAGCCTGGTTGAAGAAGTGAAACTCCTACAAAAGGAAAGAAAGAAAAAAAGAAAAAAAAGAAGAGCATTCATTTGTATATGGAGTTGGGATCATCGTGAACAGACAGATATCATTTGAGGAAGAGGACCCAGGTTTGGGCTTAGAGTTTCAAAAAGAGGTTGTATCAGCAGACGATCAGGCTGTGGCTTTGGCAGGCCAAAGCATAGGAGTTTGAGACCAGCCTGGGCCATGTAGCGAAACCCGTTTCTCCCCAGAATGCAAACACTGGAGTCGGTTGTCGTGCCCAGGGTCCTGGTTACATGGGATGTGGTGACCTCTGTCCCGGGGTGTTCCTTTGCATCAACACTGCCGAAAGAATGTGAGAGTCTAGGTCAGGCATCGTCGCTCACAGCCATCAGCCCTATGCCCTGTGCAGGTGAGGCAGAAGGCTGCCTGATCCCTGGGGTCCAAGGCCAGCCTGGGCGATATTGCCAGAATTTGTCTCAGTGAGAGGTCCCCATAAATTAAGTCATGTGTGGTGGCATCTGGGGTCCCGGCTGTTCAGGGGCCAAGTTGTTAGGACTGCCTGGGCCCCTCAGCTCAAGGATCTGGGTGCCACGATCATGCTGCCATACCCCAACCCGGGTAATAGAGTCTCCGGTGACAAAAAAGACACCTCCCAAGAACTTCAGGGAAACCAAAACCTGGGCTGGCCATGGCATTGCCGGATTGCCTCGATTGCTCTGTGTCTGACAGACACACTACCTCTGGGCTGTCTGTGAGCTCACACATTTCATTTCTGTGGGACACGAGTGTGGAGGGTGGAGGCAGGTCTTCTGGGGCACATGGGTGAAGGCACAGGATGGACATGCCCCATGGCCACCTTTGAAACCTCCTGCAAATGACAGGCCAGAAAGTGCTTTTTCCTCTCCCATCCCTGAGGGTGATGCTTTGTGCTTGGTCACAGGGGTGGTGGTGGTGGTGGTGGTGGTGGTGATTATTGGTGGTGATTATTATTTGATGGTGGTGGTGATTATTATATAATCCCACTCTGTCCCCCAAGCTGGAGCACAGGGGCATGCTCATGGCCACCATGGAATCCTCCTGCTGGGCTCAGATGATCCTCCCACCTCGGCCCCCTGAGTGACTGGAACCACAGTCCTGTGCCCCAACTCCTGGTTAATCTTTGGATTACTTTTTATGGCTGACATGAGCATCTAACCTGTAAGCTCAGGCCGCCCACTCGCCTTTGCATCTGAAGGGCTGGGATGCTAGGCTGAGCCTGGGCTGGTGTCAAAACTGTAGGCTCAGGACGCCCACTCGCCTTTGCCTCCAAAGGGGGGGATGCTAGGCTGAGCCCCAGAGCCCCAGCCTGTGTTTATGGCTTAATATGGTTTATAAACATATTATAAAAATAATATGTTTATTATTCTTCTTAATCAGAGTTCCACTCTGTCACCCAGGCCGAAGTGCAGAAGCCGGCTCTCGGCCACCACAGCCTACATTGGCTGGGCTCCTGCAATCCTCTCACCATGGCCTCCCAAGAGTCCTTAAAGACAGGCATCCGCCACCATGCATGGTTCAGGTTTTTGGCTTCTTATAGAGAGGGGGTCTCCCCAAGCTGCCCAAACTGGTATTGCACCAAGGGGCTTAGGCCATCCTCTCACCTTGGCCAACCAGAGCACCAGGATGACAGGTGTGAGACCCCACAAATGGCCTCCACACCCCTCTCAGGGACCCACCATGAGTCCCACTCCTTTCCAGCAACCCAGGTCCCCAGAGATGGCAGCTGGAGTCCCCTGCCAAGTCCTCCCAGGGGGAGAACCTGTCACAGGGATTTGTCTCCGCTGGGGCATCAACACCTCTGCCCACCTCATTCCCCAGGGCTAACCCACTAGCCCCTCCCAGGGGCCACTTTGGGGGAAAGAGAGGGCCTAACTCTCAAATCAATGGATGGATGGGGATGGGGAGCGACTCATGCCTGTCACTTTGGCACTTGGGGAGGACAATATGGGAAGATGGCCAGATTCTGGGTGCTTGAGACTAGGCTGGACACCATAGACAGCCTTCACCTCAACTCCAAGCAAAACGCAGAAAACCTTGGGTGATGGTAGGTGTCAGTGGGAATATTGCCTTAGGCCTAGAGTTCAAGACCAGGCAGGAAGACCAGGATGTCAACCAAATGGAAAGCCTGTTATTGCAGCAGATTGGGAGGCCCAGGTTGAGAAGATGGCCCAAGTTGGGTGGTTTGAGAGCAGTCTTGGCAACCTAGAGAGGTAAGATAAGAAAGGAAGGAGGGAAGGAAGGAAGGAAGGGATAAAGGATGGAAAGAAAGAAAAGAAAAGAAAGAAAAAGAAAGAAAGAAGAAAAAAATGAAAGAAACTAATTTCCCTGCAAACATTCTGCCCTCAGTCTTTCTCCCCTCCCCATCACATATGAGGTTCCCCCAAGCTCAGCAACTTCCAGACACAACCACCACCAATGTCTCCCCCTGCTTTGGTGAGAGAATTACTGAGGTGCCCTAGCTGGGTTCCTGCCTGCTCTCCTCTCCAAGGTGACAAATGTGCCCCAGGCAGGCCAATCTTCTGACTCGGCAATGAGAATCTTCCACCAAGAAAGCCCAGGGACACATCCTCACCCAGGGACATTTCTTTAACCCCAATCCAAATTTTCCTGGCTGTAAAACCTGTCACCCTGTGAACACACAACACACAGTTGAGAATGTTT
>JAPVLO010002302.1:0-37941 GCA_027257055.1 Cephalopachus bancanus | reverse complement strand
GTGTCAACCTCTGTTCAGGGACCCTGCCCCCAGAAGACAGAACTCAGGCTTCAGAAACACGGATGCCCACGTCCTGCTGCCTACAGGCCCCAAGCCACTCATCCCACAGTTCCTGATCACAGACCCCAGTGCTTCTTCCCTGGTGGTCCCGGCTCTCCCTCAATCAATGCCGTGTTTCCACTACGGGACTCCATGCCGGCATAACTCTTCTTGGGCATCTCCATTAGCCATTCCAAGGGTCCAATCCAGGCACACCTGCACCTGCAAGAGGGCCTTAGAAAGCCTCCGGATACATGTCCCCCCACGGACACAACTAGGCCCATTCCATCAGCCTCCCCCACAATCTCCTTCCTACACATGCACAAACAGGAACCCAGCCAACGAGTATCTGGGGAAATTCTTGAGTATTAAGGACAAATTTAAAAGTAAAAAACACTTCTCACTCTAAAGCACATGTGAAGGAACAGATTATTTACAGAGTTAAAAATGAAGAAAACCAAGACTGTTCATTTGCAGTTATGAAAACCAAGTGATATTAGAAATAGCATTTAAAAGACTGCTCCCCTTTCAGAGCTAGAGAGGTATTTCCAGAAATGAAGGCACTGGCAGAATATCTCTAGCTTTGAGGGAAATACCCAGAGGACATTTCCAAATGAATGTAAAATGAGTCAGAAAAGTCATCTTGAATAGGAACAATTCTTGCAAAACATATACAGTTATAAAAAAGGACAATGTGATGATGTGATAAGGAGGCCATTAAAGAGTAAAGTAAGGCTGGGCACAGTGGCTCACACCTATAATCCCAGCACTTTGGGAGGGTGAGGTGGGAGGATTGCTTGAGTCCAGGAGTTCAAGACCATCCTAGGCAACATAGCTCTGTTTCAAAAAAATAAAAAGAAAAGAAAAGAAAGAAAGATTAGCAATATCTTAGTTGGGGCAACAAAACAAGACCCCATCTCTACAAAAAATAAATTATTTAAATGGGTGGGGTGCTATGCACCTGTAATCTCAGCTACCTGGGAGGCTGAGGCAGGATGATCATTTGAGCCCAAGAATTTGAGATTACAATGAACCAAGATTGCACTACTGCACTACAGGGTGAGCAAAAGAGCAAGACCCTATTTAAAAAAAGAAGAAAGAAAAAAAAAGACAGGATCTTATAAAAAAATATTCCTAATAATCTCAGAAAAATAACAAGTTAAATGGGGATGTAGAATGGAAATAATGGGCTGGGCGCGTTACTCATGCCTGTAATCCCAGCACAGGAGGTCAAGGCTGTGGTGAGCTGTGATTGTGCCACTGCACTCCAGCCTGGGGGACCGAGTGAGACTCCAATTCAAACAAACAAACAAACAAACAAATGAATGAACAAACAAAAAGAATGGAAACAATGAATGGAAATTTAATCAATCCAATGAAAGTATAAAGGAAAAGCAGAAAAAAGAGATTAAAAAATAGTAAACATAAAAGGAAAGGAATAAAATCAATAAATCATTACCACATTGAAGAGCTAAAATTCCATTAACAGAGACGATAAGTTGGATTTGGATAAAGCAAAAGATATCTATTGTTTACAAAGAGGTCACCTAAAACACACACAAATATGAAGATAAATTAAAGCTCCGGGCAGAGATGTCATCCAAATGCCAAAATGAAAGCAAGAATGGCAATGTAAATATCAAAGTGCAATTCAAGGTCAAAAGTACTTTTTTGTTGTTGAGAGGATCCTATGATAGCATCTGATAAGTTAAAAATGATAAAAATATACTTTTCCTCTTGCATCCACTGAACAAAACTCATGGTGTAACTTGGCTTCAAAGAAAATCTTGATAAATTTTTATAAGTTGAGACTTGACAGTCCACATTCTCTGACGATACAGTAAAAAATAAAAATATATCTTAATTTGGGAATGAAGAAACTATCCTAAATAACTCAAGATCAAAGAGGAACATCAAAATGAATTTATACACCTCAGAAAGACGTAATTAGAGAAACTTTACAACCCCAAATGTATCCATTATAAAACCTAACACAATAGAGAAATTACAAATTACATCAAGAAGGGGGGGATGTATTAAAAGAGTAAAAAGCATTTTTTAAAAAGAGCCAGTATTTTAACATGGCCAGCAAAAGAAATAACCTCTTCAAATGCCCGATTTTTTAAAAAGAGAACTTAAACTCTTTTTTAAAAAAGAGAAACTCTTCGAAGGCCTGATTTTTTTCAAAAGAGAAAATAAACTCTTCAAGAGAAATAAACTCCTCAAGGGCCTGACTTTTCAAAAACTGTGGCCTATGGATACACCGATAGAAATGCCAAAGAAGTAACAGAAGCGATGGAGGAGCCCCGAGTCCGGATACGAAAGAGAACGGAAGGGACACGAAGACCCGGCCCGACTCCGCGGCGACAGCTCTGCCGCCACCTGCAAAGACCCCGGCGGGGAGCCAGAAGGGAGCACGACACCAGATCGGGAAGCACGAGCGAGAGGGGGTCCGCCGTGGAAGCCCTCGCCCGCAGGGCCTCCCTCAGCCGGGCCCCGCCGTCCCCCCAGGCCCCACCCACGTGCCCAGAGCCGGCCTCGCCGCCCGCGGAGGCCCCGAGACCCGCGCCGGCGCCCGCCCGCGCCGCTCCGGGGCCCGCCGCCCGCCGCGCCCGCCGCGCCCGCAGGGCCGCCCCGGGTCCCTCGCCCGCCGCGCTCCCCCGCTGACAGCCCGGCGGGGCCCGAGGCGCCGCACGGACCTCGGAGACGCCTCTCCGGCAGCCGCCGACGCCGCCGGCCCGCCCTGGCCGGCCCGCCCACGCCCTCGCAGGCCCGGCTGGGCGGCCTCGGGCGCGGGCCAGCGGCTCGGACCGCGGCGGGGCTCGCCCTCCCGCCCGCCACGCCTGCAGGCCCTGGGGGCTGCGGCGACGGAGCCTGGCGCGCGCGCGCTCAGAAGCGTCTCCGCGGCCGCGGAGCCAGGAGTCAACATGGCGCCCGGCCAGACGCACTC
The DNA here is from genome assembly GCA_027257055.1 of Cephalopachus bancanus. Lineage (NCBI taxonomy): Eukaryota > Metazoa > Chordata > Mammalia > Primates > Tarsiidae > Cephalopachus > Cephalopachus bancanus. The sequence continues at coordinate 34,952 of JAPVLO010002302.1, read as the reverse complement.
CTCCCGCAGGGGCTGAGGCGGGGCCAGTATGGCGGCGCCCACGCAGACGCTGCGGCCTGCGGGCGGCCATACTGGAGAGCGGCGGCGCGGGCGGGCGGAGAGCCGTCGGAAGTGACGGAGGCGAGTGGGCCCGCCGGGCGTCGCCGCGGCCTGTGCCCCCCGGCCCCACGGCGTTTCCCCCGCGCCTCTGGGACTCGACGACCCGATCAGCCCCGGAATGAAGCAGCATTCACAGCGCCGCCGCCCCCAAACACCCCCAGACAGCAGGAGCCCGTTTCCCTCGAGCGTCCGTGGGCCGTTCGCCGAGACACGCCGTACCCGGGCCGTCAAACACGTCCCGACACGTTTAAAACGACTGAACTCACGCGGGGTGCGTTCTCTGGACACCGGGGACTCCAACTGGAAATCAGTAACAGCAGGATAAGAAAATCTCCAAACTTGGAGACACACGCTGAGTAACCCAGGGTTCAGAAAGGAAGACTTGGGGCATTTTTAAGATATCATGAAGTGAACGAAAAAGAAACCACAACATATCAAAACTTATGGCATGTGGTGAAATCAAAGAAAAACTGATAGCCCTAAAGGCCTACAAGAGAAAAGAAGGCATTTTTAAAGCCACCAAGCTCCCAGACGAGGAGAGGAGGTGCCAAATAAACCCCAAGTAAGGAAGAGAAAGGAAATTATCAGGATAAAAACGGAAGTCAACAAAACTGGAAAAGAAAAACAGAGAAAAATCAACAATAGCTGCTTCTAGAAAAAGGTCAATAATCGGCAAGCCTGTGGAGGAGACACAGATTACCTGTATTAACGGAACAGAAGACACCACTGTAGACCGCGAAGACACCAAAAGAATTAGAATATTACAAACAACTCCACAAAAATAAATGTGACTATTTAGATGAGATGCATTAATTCCTCAAAAGGCATACATTCTCTAGCAACATGAAATATTTATGTTGAACAGCCCCATAATTGACATCATAATCTGAAACACCTGAAACAGAAATCTTCAGGCTCACATGACTTCACTGAAGAATTATAAAAAAACATTTAAAGGTTAACACAATCTGCACAATCTCTTCCAGAACGGAGGATAGCAAACAACACATTCTGACCCGTGTTATAAGCCCAGTGTTACGCGGATACCAGAACTAAAGACAGAAGAGGACCCGAGATCGATATTCCTCATGAATATAGATGGAAACCGTTCTCAACCAAATATTTGCAAAAAGAATTCAACAGTATATAAGAATAATTACAAACCATGAACAAGAGATGTTGATTCCAGCAACAAAAACTGTTTAAATATTGAAAAATCGGTCAGTGTAATCCACCATATTAACCAGCTAAAGCTAAACATGTTACATGATCATATCAATTGATGCAGGAAAGGCATTTGGCAAAATTCAACAACCATTTATAATTTTTTTAAAAGCATTCAGGAATGAAGCATAGAAGTAAACTTACTAACTTGATAAGTTAGGGGGAAAATTACAGCTGCCATCAGATTAAATGATGAAAGACCAATGTTTTTCCCCTAAATCCGGTAACAAGGAAAATGTCTGCTCTCACTACTCTTATTCTACATAGCGCTGGAAGACATAGCCAGCTAAGAAAAGTTCTCTCTCTGACAAAACTCTAGTGAGGGTCCTCTGAAGGCTCTTCTCAACTATGTCCTGGCTTTTGGGCTTCTGTGCTTGTCTACACATTTTTAGCTAAAATCCTGGTAAGTCAATTTAGTCTGTCTGATCACTATTGATAACCATTTGGATTTCTCATCCTCTACCAACCCAGGTGATGGCTGATTACCCTGCCATGGCTGCAGCAAGAATTCTGTGAGTTCGGTTTAGCCAGATTCCCTTTTATCCTGATGCTTCCTCTTAGTTTTCCAGCTGGGCGCGGTGGCTCAAGCCTGTAATCCCAGCACTTTGGGAGGCAGAGGCAAGAGGACTGCCTGAGGCCGGGGGTTCAAGACCCATTGGGCAACATGGTGAGACCTGGCCTCTATAACAAATAAGAAAATTAGCCAGGCGTGGTAGTACACACTTGTTAGTTCCAGCTACTTGGAAGGCTGAGGTGGAAGGATCGCCTGAGCCCCGCAGGTTGAGGCTGTGATGGCCTTGAGTGTGCTACTGCACTCCAGCCTGGGCAACAGAGTGCGACTCCGACTCAAAAAAAAAAAAAAGAATGACTTTCCATCCACTGACCACCGCCCCTGCTCTTTTCCTTATATTTCTCTCCTACTGCAAAACCCCATTGTAGTAGTCTTTATATCGATTGCAGTAGTGTTTCTGAGTAAAGTCTGCCATAGTGTTCTTTAACGGGTGTCATGAATACTTTTTCTGTAACACAGCTCAATAAAATACGTCTGAAACAAGAATAAAGTAGAGGCACTATTCTTCCCAATTTTTGGACTTATATAGCTACAGAAATAAAGATAGTATGGTATTGGCAGAGCAACCGGCTGTTCAAAGGAACAGAATAGAGAACTAGAAATAGATCACACAAGGACAACTAACTGATTTTTGACAAAGGTGCAAAACAATTCAATAGCAGAAAAATGGTCTTTTCCAACAAGTAGTTCTCAAGCAATTAGATATCCACAGACAAATACAATGAGCCTCAATCTAACGTCACATCTTACACAAAATGGATTATCTAAAATGTAAAAGTATGAAATTTAGGGATAAATTCTTTAGGACCTTGGTCCTGGTGAACAATTCTTAGACATGACACCAAAAGCACAAGAAGTTATTAATTGGATTTTATCAAAGTTGAAAACTTTTGCCTTGCACAAAACCCAGTTAAAACAATGAAAAGACAAGCCAAAAATTGGGAGAAAACTTTTGCAAACCACATTTGATAAATCAAATCTGAGAAGGAGACCATATCTAGAATTTTCTTTTATATAGTTTGCAAAAGTCAACAATAAAGAATGATCCAGTAAGAAAATGGGCTAAAGGCATGAAAATACTTTCACTGGGAATACTTTCACTGGGAAAGGACAAAAGAAAATGGAAAAATTTTTATCTAAGAAACATGAGTCATTTTAAGTTATCAGAGACATGAAAGTGAGACAGCAATCATTTTGAGCTATATACCCATCTCTTGAAACTGCTTGCTATTGTCACAAGTAGCTATAAATTAACCTAATAATGCCACACTGGATGCTATAATCCATATCCTAACAATGTGTAACCAATATATGTACATACTGCATAACAATAACAATGAATAGCCATCACTAGTCAATGTTATTTTTGTCAAACTGGTGAGAATTTCTGACAAACCATTTGGTATCAGCTCACTCCTTGTGGGCCTTTAACAAGCGGGCCAGTCAGAACTCATAACCAAGGTTATCTGAGCCCTCTTGATTTTTCTCTGTTTTTCATTTTGTTTTGGTTTTTTGAGAGAGTGTCTTGCTCTGTTGCTCAGACTGGAGTACAGTGGCGGGATCATAATCCTGAACTCCTGAGCTCAGGAGATCCTCTTGTCTCAGCCTCCCAAGTTGCTGGGAGTATAGGCACACACAACCATGCCTAGCTAATTTACTTTTATTTCTTGTTTAGATGGGGGTTTCACTATGTTACCAAGGTTGGTCTCAAACTCCTAGCCTCGAGTGATCTTCCTGCCTTGTCCTCCCAAAGCACTGGATTACAGGCATGAGCCACTGTGCTGGGCTCAGCCTCTCCTTTTAAGCAGACAGAAATAAACACACTATAAGATATTAAAGACTTCTGGTTCCACTGCCACATGTAAAGAGCTTTGAAGTCTTCACTCTTATCCTCAGAGAAAAAAGCTAAAAAATGAAAGTCAGTGTCTCCTAGATTCATCAAAAAATTGAGTCACGGGCAAACCGCTATCCAAAAACGGGAGTGACAGGTAAATCCAGAGAATCACACCTTACCAGGAGCAGACGATCCAGGACCCAGGATCTGGTGGGAATATGTAAATGGTAATTGCACAGTCTACATCATGAGAGTTAATAACCCCCGAAGGCACAGTCTGAAGGGGTCTCCAAAATTTTTGTGCGTTTTCTCTCCAGGAACTCGACCAGGTTCTCACAGTGAGTGGGAGGTAAACCCTGTCATTATTCTGCCATGGAGAGGAAGAAAGTCACCATTTGAAATATGCCTAGAACATCGGGTTCTTCTTAACAAACACCAGTCCTCAAAGGGAAATATCAGAGCATTAACTGACCCAGAGCAAAGGCAGTTAGGCAACTCAGACTTCCTGTGTCACATAAAGAGTTAAAAAAAAGGGCTAAGAAATTCTTCTGAAGGTCACAGCCCAGGTACTCAGGCCCGCTGGAAAACTGGATATGTAACCCTAAGATTATACACTGCTTTCTCTCTACAAGGTCTCACTACCACATCAACAGGGTTCCAGTATAATAGTGGATTACAACTGACACAGCAGCAAATCATAGACACGATTAAAAGAAGTTTCTAGTGAAAGCCAAACAAGACAGGGAAGATTGAAAAAAGAAAAAAATGAGAGGAAACGGAAGACTTTGACAACCATAGCTACAGCAAACTGTAAACACACCCGAATTCCTAGCTATATAAATATAAAACCTCCAACTAAAGGCTTATTTAGCTCAGTTCCTATTGTCAAACACAACATGTCTGGCTTTCAACAACAACAACAAAAATTACAAAGCAGACAAAAAAGCAAGAAAAGAAGTCTGAAGAGACAAAAAGGCATCAGAACCAGACTTAGATATGGTAGATATTTTAGATTATCAAATAGCAATTTAAAATAACTACCATCGATGTACTCAGGGCTTTAAAGGAAAAAAAAAAAAAGGACAACACACAAGAGCAGTATAGGTGATGTAAGCAGAGAGAGAGAAATTTTAAGAATCAAAAGGAAATGCTAAAAATAAATACTGTCACAGAAATAAAGAATGTCTTTTATGGCCTCATCAATAGACTGCACTCTGCTGAGGAAACAATCAGTGAGCTTGGAGATATGTCTACAGAAGTTTCCCAGAATTAAGAGTAAAGATAAAAAAGAAAAACAGAACAGAATATTCAAGAATTGTAGGACAACTACAATAGGTGTAAATGTGCATAATGGATTGCCAGAGGGAGAAGAAGGAGAGAATGGGACAGACAAGAAATTACCCAGCAAAATTACCCTCCAAAAATAATGGAGACATAAAGACTTTCCTGGTTAAACAAAAATTGGGAGAATTTGTTACCAGTAGACCTGTCTTGCAAGAAATTTTAAAGAAAATTGTTTAGAAATAAGGGAAATAATATAGGTCCGAAACTGGGATCTCATAAAGAAAAGAAGAACATTAGTGAAGTAATAAATGAAGATAAAATAAAACCTTCTACTTTTTCTTATTCTTAACTGATGGAACAGGTAACAGTTCATTCAAAAAAATGCAACAAAATATTCAGCAATTATGTTTTATAGATAAGTAAAATGAATGACAGCAATGTTATAAGAGATGGGAGAGAGACATTGGGCATACTCTTTTATGTGAAGTGTTATAGTGTTATTTGAAAGAGGGCATAAATTAGTCATAAAAATATATTGCAAATTCAGGTAACCACTAAAAAAGTTTAAAAAATTATAATTGATATACCAAGAGAGGAGAGAAAATTGAATTCTATGAAATGCTCAATTAAACCAGAGAAGGCAGAAAAAGAGTGGAAGACAAAACAAAAAAAGAACACGGGCAATAAAGAGGAAACAAACACGGTAGATATTAACCCAACTATAGCAGTGATCACTTTAAGCATCAGTGGTCTAAATCCACTAATGAAAAAACAGAGACTATTAAAGTGAATAGAGAAAAAACAAGACTCGATTATATTTTGTCCATAAGAAACCCACTTTAAATATAAAAACACATAAAGATGAAAAAATATTGAAGAAAGATATACCGTGCTACTTTAATCCAAAGAAAGCTGGAGTAACTATATTAATTTGAGACAAAGCCAATTTCAAAGCAGGGGAAATGATCAAGGATAGAGAGTCATTACATAATGTTAAATGGGTCAATTCCCCCCTTACTCTGTCCCCTCCCCCACAGGGGTTCAATTCTTCAAGAAGATATAACTCATAAACGCCAATGGAAGCAGACAACATGCCCCCAAGAAAAGCCAGCTCCCTCTCACCAAAAAAGATAGGGACAAGGGTAGCAAACTAGGACAGAAATACTTTGACCAGAGCTCCACAACTTCAGGTCAATGCCACCGAACATCTGTGTCCTCCTCTTCACCAGGTGCTGAGACTCAGAGACTGTGGGTGGAGTCTTGTACACTTCACCCCGCCCTATGATGATAAAGTGGCACCTCTCCTCTTTCTCACTAGGCACTGCACCTGCATGGGTTGTGGAACGAAGCCCTGCATTTCAACCCTGTCCTACAGGCTGCAGAGACACAGGTCACACAGCACCGTTCTTATAGACTTGTGCTTCTTGTGGGGTTTGTTCAGTCAGTTATCCTTCCTCTAGACCAAACAACAACTTTCTTTCTTTGTTTTAAAATACTAACTCCCAACCGTGCCTTTCTAACAAGCACAATTTGATCAAATACACTTTGGAATCACAGTGGCCACGTTTTGTAGAACGTTAATACTTGTGTGAACAAATTGCTCATTTCAAAGGCGCCTCAAAACAACAACAAAATATTCCTTCTATTCAACGATCTGTTTAATGGGTATGAGGAGATCTCAAACACAATTTTGACTTGAATATTGAATTCTTAAAATATTATTTAGTTAAAGCTAATTTAAAATATGAGAGGCCGGGCTCGGTGGCTCAGCCTGTGGATTGCCAGAGCCCACTGGTTCGAGACCAGCCCAAGCAATTCGGCAGGACCTTGTCTCTGCAATAAAATAAAATAAAATAAAAAATTAGCTGGGTGTGGTAGGGCACGCCTGTAGTTCCAGCTACTTGGAAGGCTGAGGGTGGAGGATCGCTGGAGCCCAGCAGGTCGACACTGGGGTGGCCCTGAGTGTGCCACTGCACTCTAGCCTGGACGACAGTGGGACTCCGACTCAAAAATAAATAAGTAAAATAAAAATATGAGAAACCACCTCCCTCAACGATATCTTTAGACAGTAATAAGAATTAGCTTCTCATGTTGACATTACCAATGCCCTTTTGATATTTTTCTTGATGGCTTAAAGCCAGAAATTATAAATAGGATATGTGAACAAAAAATGGACTGAAAAAATTACCTCACTGCATGAATATCAACATTTTGCCCAACATTTTAAAGAGAGGTGATATACTAAATCAACAAAACAAACAAAAACCTTCATAGGAAAATATTTGTCCTCTTTGTCCAAAAGATAGATCATTTTGTTTAACACGAGCACCATCCTCTACTTCGTTTCCCTACTTTGGAGATTAATAATGCTAGCTATTTTATTGTCAAAAAATATGTAACAAATAGTACCATTTTAGTCATTTTAAACATCTAATTCAGTGGCATTAAGTACATTAGCACTGTTGTGAAAATATCACCGCCATCTATCTCCAGAAGTTTTTCATCTTCTCAACTGAATCTGTTTTTTTGTTTTTGTTTTTTTGTCTTGAGACTGGGTCTTGCTGGGCCGCCTAGGCTGGAGTGCAGTGCCGTGACCATAGCTCACTGTCACCTCAATGTTCTGGGCTCAAGTGGTGCTCTCACCTCTGCCTCCTGAGTAGCTGGGACTACAGGCAGGCACCTACTGCACCCAGATACTTTTAAAATTTTGTGTAGAGATGAGGGTCTCACTACACTGCCCAGGCTGGTCTCCCAGCTTGTGGGCTCAAGCAATCCTCCTGCCTTGGCCTCCCCAAGTGCTGGAATTACAGGCAGGGACCACCTCCTGGCCCTAACTGGATCTAAACCTATTAACAACTCTCCATTCCGTCTACCCTGAAACCTGAGAGCCACCATTATACTTGACGTTTCTACAAGTTGACTATTCTAGTAATCTACGTAAGTGGAACCATACAATATTTTTCTTTGATGTCCGGCTTATTTTACTTAGCAGAACTTCTTCAAGTTTGAACCATGTTGTAGCAGGTATTAGAACTACATTCTTTTCTAAAGCTGAATAATATTCCACAGTGCGCATATGCCACCTTTTGTTTACCCATTCACTGCTGATGGACATTTGGTTGTTTCCACCTTCTGGCTTTTGGGAAATGGGAGTATAAACCTAAAAGCAGAATTGCTGGAGCATATGATAACATGATTTTTCACTTTTTGAGGAAGCGTCAAGCTGTTTTCCAGTGTTTGCACCATTTTACATTCGCATCAGCAATGCACAAGTGTTCCCGTTTCTCCACATGCTCATTAACACTGATTTTCTTTTTTTCGGTAATGCACATTCTAATGGATATGAAATGATATCTCATTGTGGTTTTGAGTTGCATTTCCCTAATGATTAGTAACGGAGAGCATCTTTTCTTGTGTTTATTGGCCGTTCAGAGGTCTTCTTTGGAGAAATATCTGTCGAAATATTTTACCCATTTTCGAATTGGACTGTGTTTCGTTGTTGTCAAGTTGCAGTGGTCCTTTATATATTCTGGAGATGAATCTCTTACCAGATATATGACTGGCAAATATTTTCTCACAATCCGTAAGTTGCATTTTCCCTCTCTTAATAGTGTCCTTTGATGTACAAAAGTTTTTTTTATTTTGATGAAGTTCAATTTACCTATTCTTTTTTGTTGTTGCCTATGCTTTTGGCATTATATTCAAGAAATCATTGCCAAACCAAAGATCATAAAATTTTCCTCTACGTTTTCTTCTAAGACTCTTCCGATTTTAAGTTTTATGTTGAGGTCTTTAATCCATTTTGAGTATATTTATGTATATAGTATAAGATAAGAGCTGAACTTCATTCTTTATATGTATCTACACTATCAAGTTTTCCTTACACCGTTTGTTAGACTGTCTTTTCTGCATTCAATGATCTTGGCATCTTGGTTGAAAATCATTTGACCAATTATGCAAGGCTTTATTTCTGGGCTGTCTATTCTATTCCTTTGGCCCATATGTCTGTCTTTATTACCACACTGTTTTGATTGCTGTGTGTTTAAAGTAAGTTTTGAAACCAGAAAGTGTGAAACCAACTTTCTTCTTCTTCTTCTTTTCAGATTGTTTTGGCTACTTACATGAGTTTTAGGATGGACTTTTCTATTTCTGCAAAAAACATCACTGGATTTTGATAGGGATTGCATTAAACTTTCTATTTTGCATCTTTACTTTCTTTTTAGAGTTTTCGGTTTACAAGTTTGTCTCCTCCTTGGTTAAAGGTATTCCTAGGTATTCGATAGTACTTTTGGTGCCATCGTTAATGGTTGTTTTCTCAATTTCCTTCTTGAACTGTTGTTAGTGTGCTAAATCTTCCATTACTGTGATAAGTCGAAGTGATCAAATTCTTGTCATTTTCTTGATTGTAGTAGAAAAGCTAACCACCTTTCCCCATCAAGGATGATGCTAGTGGTGGGGTTTTCAAATAAGCCTTTATTAAGGGTAGAATGTTCTATATATGTCTGTTAGGTCCAGAGGTGTCACAGTGTCGCTTAAGTCATGTGTTTCCTTATTGATCTTTTGTCCGCTTTTTTCACCCATTTTCCATTTTTCCCCCTCCTTTTCCACTGGGCACTGCATCCAGAAAAGGCTCCTGCTGGCTCTAACAGAGGACTCTGACACCGGAATGAACACAGCTAAACTTGGGAGTCTGTTGTTCCCATTTTCCACGGTTTATAGTTTGTGCTTTTAAATAACTTAAGTTCAACTTTGAGGCACGTTGAGGAGCCTTAGTGCAGGTCACAGGTTCTCTTGAAGTGATTTTAGAAATTTATACATATAGGCTTTAGGAAATAGTTTATATAGATTGAAGAAAATTTAGGTAACCATTTTATTGTAGAAGTGTGGTTAGTTTAGTTTGATTCAGGGGGGCCAGGGAACTTTGAATTAGGCCAGCTGGTGTTAGGAGAGTGGAACCGTAGCAGCAATTGTTTTATTAGAAACTACCTTGAATTAGCACAGAATACTAGAAGTTAATCACTCATTATGGTGCTTTTGGGTTTAGACATTGAGTGACGTTATTTCAAGGTGATGTAGTTGTAACACAATTAAGGGCACATAAGAAACTGCTTTGGGGAGCATTAATCAAGCAAAAGAAACAAAAAGACAATCTGTGGTGGTTCTTCCTCATGTTCTTCCTTTATGTATGAAAAACATTTGCTTGAGAGTGGGGGGTGTCCCTTTGCACCTGAACCCGTTCATGTGAAAGGCACATGCTACCTTTTGTGTTTTCTGATGGTGACCTTGCAAAATTTAGGGATAAAAGCCCACTGTAATTTGCAACGAACGGCTTCTGCTCATCTTGAAGAGTCCAGCCCCTCTCCTTCTGCCCTCTAGTCCCTACTCCGTCTCACCTCCAGGAACCTCCGAACCTTGCAGGAGCTGGACTCCCGCACCTTCCCACCTCCAGGGCGGGAAATCCGTGGGGGCGACGGGCGCAACACAGAGGGGCGTCCAGCAGGCGGGCGGGGCGCCCAGCACGCGAGCCCTTCCGAGACTCGACTTTCCTCGCGTCGCAGGGGCGCCCTGCGGCCCGCAGGGCCTGTCACCGCCGCCTCCCGCCGGCCCGGCCCCTGACCGCACCGGCCGGTCCAGGCCACGCGGGCGCGACCCCTCAGCCTGCGGGCACCGGCGGGAGGCACGATCCGCACCGCGGCCCCCGCGGCGGGGCGGGGTGACGCGCGGCCCGACGACCGGCCCCGCCGCTCGGGTGCTCGTGGCGCAGGCGCGGACGCCCCAACGCGGCGCGTCCCCCGCGGCCTGAGGTCCCAGGCGCCCCTCTCCCAGGGCCCGCCCAGCCCCTGGTCTTTGTCCTCGTCGGCGGTCTGACGCGATCTCTCCTTCTTCCGGCCTTGGGCTTCTCTTCAGGTCTCAGCCCCAAGCCCGCCCCTGCCTGCATCTGGATCCCGACGTCTCTGCTTCCGCCATTCGGAATTTCTGAAGTCCCCGGGAAAGCCTGCCTGTACGGAGAGACGCGCTCTCAGTATGGCCGCCCCCGGCGCAGGGCGGTGGCGTGCGGGCCGCCATCTGTCCTCGAGCCTGAGCGGCGGGAGGGCGCCATGTTGGTTACGGCGGCCTCCGGCCTCGGGAACACCCCCCCCCGCGAGCATGCGCAGTTCCGGCGCCGCGGGAGCGTTCTGGAAGCGGGCGGGGTTAAGGGAGCCGGTTCTTTTCGAATGCTCCGCTGGGATCTGGGAATGTGTTCTGGTCTTGGAAGGGCGGCGGGTGAAGTCAGTCATGGTGTCTTTGGGTCAGAGATCAGAGCTAGTGTGGTTAGAGAGGGACTGTCGCCTGGCAAGACTCTGGGAGCGTGGTGAGGGATCCTGGCAGGGCGGGAAGAGGGGGAGGCCAGGTTGGCGGTCCCGGGGCCGAGGGTTGGGGCGGTCAGCGTCGAGGGTTGGTCACAGGGACCCTTCGTGCCGTGATCGCCAGTGAGGTTTTTCATGCAGCGCGTTCGTGAGTTTGGCGATGTTATTCGCTTCTTGTGATGTACGCAGTTTGAAGTTTTCCCCAGGAACGGGTGTCTTCTGCGACGTTTTCAGAGAACGACAGGTCTTCCGGGCCGCGATGGGGTTTGGGCAAGAGTCGTTTACTGGCACTTGGGGAGTTCTGCCACTTCTCTGGGGCAGGGGAAGCTCTTCAGACTGTTCCGAGACTGTCTTTTGCCCTCACTGTGGCCCTTTCTGGACAGAAGCTAAAGCCCGTGACCGTTTGTGGTCTCCCTCCAGGGGAAAGTGGCAGACGTCCACATCTCCGAGAACAGAGACTCCGCTGTCCGTGTCATCAGAGTTAATTACCTGTTTGTGTCAGTGGCCCATTCCCCCTTCCCGTTTGTGTGTCTTGAAGTTTTAATAAGCCTCTGTTGAGGGATATCAGCCCTCTGATTTTCCAATCTTGCGGATTTTGACATGTGAAAATATTTGTGTTTGGTTGAGGAATCTGACCGATATAGTTGAGCTTGAGGGAACCTCCTCGTCCTATAACGATACATGTTGCCGTGCGACTTTCTAATATTAACACAGAGTTGTATTTTTTTCTTTATAGGTGTCTGTGGAATTTCTTTTTGCACATGATATGCTGTAAGAGCTTAGCCCGCTGCAGCAGAGGCGTTAAGAGGTCAGACTGGGGGCTCTGGATCCAGACTTGATTAGGTCTGAGTCTTGGCTCTGGCACTTAAAGCTGTGTGACTCTGGCCAGGATACACAGCCTGTTTCTGTACATCTGTTTCCTCGTCTAAGTGGGGATATAAAAGTCGCCACCCCATCGGGTAATTGTATGGCTACATGAGTTTCATACACTTAAATCACTGGCAAACAAGTGAATGTTAAGCTGTGTTTGCTCTGAAGCCGTGTGGTGGCTCCACTTCACTTGGTAAACTTAAGTATCTTCTTTCAGAAAATATTTATCCAGCACCTTCTACGTTCTAAGAACTGTTCTGGAACTTTGGGTGTCGTGGAGGCCTAGGAGTTCACATTACGGCGGAGGACGTGATAGGACAAAGAGATAAATGAAGTATTTCTTATAGCGGTAAGTTAGGAAAGAACGCTTAAGGGAGCCATGGTGTAGAAGGTGATTGGGGAAGCCTCTGAGGTGTTTCGGCGTGATGAGCTCTGTGACAAATCCCTGTGCTTACCAGGGGATTTTGAGCGTGTGACTTTATTCTGTCCCATTGACGTAGTAGTCTCTCCGCTGCATTGTTTTCAATCCAGAATCCTTAGTAAATCGTGACACCTGGTGGTGTTCTGTTTGTTTATTTTTGCATCATTAACCACCCCTAAACTTAGTGGTGTAAACGAATGTATTATCTGTCACCTCTTGTGGTTCTCTAGGGTGGTTGCCCTCAGCTAGATGATTCTTGATGGGGCCTGCCTCATGTGCTGCAGCTGGATGTCAGCTGGGCTGCAGTCATCTGCAAGCTCCTTTGCACAACTGGCAGGTGATCCTGGCAGATGACTGGAGAAGGTGCACGGGGCCTTTCCGTGTGGCCTGTTGGCCGGGTTCAAGAAGGAGCCTTCCGGGAGCAAGACTTCCAAGAGGCTCAAGGAGAAGTGTCAGGCTTCTAATCTCATCTCAGAATTATCAGAATGCAGTTTTTGTCCCCTGGTTTTGATCAAGCAAGCCACAAAGAAGCCAGATTCCAGGGGAGTGGAGTTGTTCTTCGCTTCCTGAGCAGCAGTGTGTGTTGAGAGATGGCAGCTCTCCTGGACCCTCTGCCTGACACACAGCAGCATCTCTGCCTTCCTCACTCTCTTAATAATCTTCCCTGGAAAAAGCTTCCTGGCCATTCTTACACCTTGATTCTTTCCCTAGAAAGTTTAGCATAAACTTTTTTCTCATCTGGATAACCATGCCAATTTGGATTTGTATTAGATCTACATGAAACATATATATTATATGAAGGAAGGATGGACATCCTTATAATATTGAATCTTCTCCTCTAGGAACATAGTCTCTCTCTCTGCCTCTGTTTACTTTATATTTTTCATAGCATCCATGTTGGTATATTTCTACTGAGGTTCCCCCCCGCCCATAACTGAGGGAAAGGATACCCGGGCTTTTCTTCTTTTTGTTTTCTTATGTGATCCATGAGTGAGACTGTGCTGTTTGTGTGATGGGCAGTTGCCCAAAGATTGAGGTGTTACGTGCGTGAATTCACTTAATTACTCCCCAATTCCCCCAACCCCCCCAAATCCTGACAGCCACTAATCTGTCTATCTCTAGATTTGTCTGTTCTGGACGTTTCATACAAATGATGTCATACAACACGTGGTCTTTTGTAACTGTCTTTTTTCGCTTAGAATGTTTTTGAGGTTCATCCATTGGGTAGCATGTATCAGAACTTCATTCCTGTTTATGGCTGAAGGATGTTCTGTTCCATGGATGTATGCCACATCGTGTTTACCCGTTCGCTGAAGGATATATATATATATTTATATATGAATTTTTTTCCTGGTGTATTTCAGGAGCCCCTAAGACCATCCTCCCTCTTGATGATCTACTGGTATTTGTACCTTATGACAAACTTGTGCAGAACTATTTAGCTAGATATTCGCTGATGGTTAACGAAATCTAGTTCTTCTCAAGCCTGTCATTTTCCATTGGTAGTACATCCTGAGTAGACTTTAACTCAATCTCCCAATACATTTGATCATCAATATCAGTATTATTATATGACATTTTACATAAGGTACTCAAATCTAACGAACTGTGCCACCGTTACACTATATTACGTGTCGTGTTAGTAAATGCAACCCCCAAAATGAGTCAAAAGATGCTGGCACATTACTTGAGTTCTGCCCAGCCACTAACTCTTGGTACAGTGTATCATCACCTGGAACAACCAGAACAATGTCGCTTAGCTTTGCAGGCTTCCATTAACCCTCATCACCTTCCAAAGCAAGGATGGTTTTGGTGGTCTTGTTTCCATGTTTTGGCTGTTATAAGTAATGCTACTATGTACAGTCATGTACACGTTTTTGGGTCGACATATGATTTCATTTGTTTTAGATATATTCCTAGGAGTGGAATTACTGGCTCATATGGGAGCTCTGTATTTAACTTTTTGAGAAACTGCCAAAGTGTTTTCCCAAGCACACACACCCATTACATTCCCTTGGTTCCGATTTCTCCACGTCCTTACCAACACTCCTTACTGTTTGTCTTTGGAATTTAGCCATCCTAGTGGAGTGAAGTGCTATCTCATCGTGGTTCTGTTTTGTGTTTCCCTATTAACTCGTGATGTGAAACACCTTTTCGTGTGCTTACGGGCCATTTTTATGTCTTTTTGGGGGGGAGAAATGTGTATTCGTCCTTTGCCCACTTTTAAATTGCGTTGTCTTCTTACTGTTGAGTTGTCAGAGTGCTTTACATAATTGGGATACAAGTTCCTTTTCAGGTACATGGCTTTCATGTATTTTCTCCCGTTCTGTGATTGCCTTTTTATTTTCTTACGTATCCTCTAAAGCCTAAAAGGTTTTAACCTTAATGAGATCTCATCGATCTAGTTTTTGTTGTGTTGCTTGAGCTTGCGGTGACTGCTGTGGTTTGAATTGCCCCGTCCCACCCCAATATTCATATGTTTGGAATCCTTGTGCATTGTTGGTGGGAATATAAAATGGCATAGCCGCTACAGAAAGCAGTATGGTGATTCCTCAAAAAAGTGAAAATAGAATTACCCTATGTTCTAGCAATTCCACTTTGGGGTGGAATACCGACAGAATTGAAATCAGGGCCTCAAAGAGAAGTCTGTACAGCCATATTCAAAGCAGCATTATTGACAATAGCCAAAAATGGAAATAAGCCCGTGTCTAACAAGGGATGAATGAAATAAGCAAAATTTGGTACATGCCTA
The DNA here is from genome assembly GCA_027257055.1 of Cephalopachus bancanus. Classification (NCBI taxonomy): domain Eukaryota; kingdom Metazoa; phylum Chordata; class Mammalia; order Primates; family Tarsiidae; genus Cephalopachus; species Cephalopachus bancanus. The sequence continues at coordinate 19,550 of JAPVLO010002302.1, read as the reverse complement.
CAGTGGAGTATTATTCAGCCTCAAAAAGGAAGAAAATTCTTCCATATAACATGGATGAACCTTGAGAACGTAAGTAAAATAAGTCAGTCACTAAAGGATAAATACTATGTGAGATGTCTATGTGAGATACCTAGAATATTCAAGTTCATCGGGAGAAAATAGAATGCTGGCTTCAGGGTTGGGGAAAGGAGAAAGGAATGAGTGTGTAGTAGGTACAGTTTCAGTTTTGCCACATGAAGAGAGCTGTGGCGATGGATGGGGTGCTCGAACAACGTCATCAGAATATGTAATACCACCGAACCAGACACTTGCAAGTGGTTACAGCGGGCTGGGCGCAGTGGCTTGTGCTTGTGATATCAGCAGTTTGGGAGAGAGTGGGAGGGTTACTTGGGGCTAGGAGTTTGACCAATATAGCAAGACCTCACTCTACACATACACACACACACCCCTCCCCTCACACTATGCAAATGTTATGAAAAACGGTTAAGATGGTAAGTTTTAGGAGTATTTTGGTATAATAAAAAATTTAGAAAGGATATGTGTCACTCTAAATTTACAAAGAATCCGTATGTTAAAGCCCCAACCCCAGACTCCCAGAAGGTAACCTATTTGGAAATAGGGTCATTGTAAGTGTGATTAGTTAGTGTGAGGTCACGTTGGAGCAGGGTGGGCCCCTACTCCGATACGACTGGCTTTCTTATAGAAAGGGGAAGTGCGTACACAGAGATAACACAGGGATAATCCACGTGAAGAGGAAGGCAGAGTTCTGCAAGCCAAGGAACTGCCAGAAGGCAGCTAGACGCTAGGCGAGAGGCCTGGGCTACATTCTGCCTTAGTCCTCAGAAGGAACTAACTCGGCTAACACCTTGAACTCAGACTTCTGGTCTCCAGAACTGTGAGACAACGTGTGGCTGTTGTGTAAGCCACTCAGTTTGTGGTGCTGTGTGATGCCAGTCCTAGGAGACGAATAAATATGCAGCATGACATGTCCGTTTTGGGGCATAGGGGCTGTAAAGTGTGTTCCTGGGTCTGAAGAAATATGATTTAGTAGTCCAAAGTGGTGTAGTGATTTCTCTTCTAGTTCTTTGATGGTATTTTCAGGTTTGCATCTACTGAGCATGCAAGGCCAATCCAGAGTAAGTCAAAAGATGCTGGTACATCACTAGAGTTCTGCCCGGTCACTGACACTTGGCTCCCCAGGACGCTGGCATAGCTCTATCATGATAGAGTCCGCTTGTCAGCTGTGAGAGGTGCCTTTCCCTCGGGACGTCTGCCCTGCAGTTTCTGGCTTTCTGTTGTCAGGCAGGACAGTTCTTGCTGACATTCTGTGCCTCAGAAGGTGCAAGAGGGATCGGTCGGTGAGCAGTTCACCCCTGCACTGCGGCAGTTGCTGTGTGTCCACTCCTTCGTTGGACCCAAGTGGCCACCTCAAGTGAGTGCACGAGGCTATCCACCCACAGGGTCCAATAGGGGCTCTCCGGGTGGGCAACGACATGACGTACTTTAATGTGCCCCTTAAGGCCCCGTAACGCTGTGCTCCATATGGGCGTCCCTTCAAAGGCCCGGTTCGGCATTGCCCCTCTGCCTGATCCCACGGCCAGGCCATCGACTACAGCCCATGAGTCAGTCGAGACTCAAACACAGGGGCCCCTATCGTTGTTCAGCTATTCCATCACAGCAAGGAATGCAGGTGCAATTCATCTCTCTGGGCTGGTTTGTTCTTACCTTCTTCCACCGGTTTTCCCACTAGTTGGTCATAGCACGGCGGCCTTCACAGCTGGATATCGTCCATCCACCTTGAATTGCCAGCTGTGAGCAAAGCAGCTCTTTGTTGGTCAACTAAGAGCTGTTCATAGGGTGTCATCCGTGATACGATAGAGCCGGCAGGTCCTCGGGTGCATCCAAAGATGGCCCTAGGGGAAGAGCGGCCACCTGCAAGTGAATACGGTGAATTCCTCCTTGCACTCCCCCAGCATGCTCCGGTAGTAAACCATCTCCATTTTATTAGGGCACTCTTCTGGTGCTACCTTCCTTACTGGAGTTTTTCTTTAACATTACCAAAGTTGTGACAGACATTTCAGATTTCAAAATTATTTTATGCCATTCAGTCTTATGGGCAGTTTTGAGTAATGCTTACTGGCAAGCTAGTAATTGTCTCCCGAAGGAAATACACCACCGTTTCCGGAGATTTTCTGGTCCCAAGTCCCAGGGGTCAGCACTGGGTGGCACTCATGAGCACTTGCCATAAGCCTTGGTCTGCTTAAGTGCTGCATAGGCCGTTTTTCACAGGCCTCACAGTGCTGTTGTACAAATAATGTGTCCGAACTCAGGTTTCTGACATGTCATTAATTAACGTGGCAATCTCTCGTCCACCAGGTACTTTATACTATTTGGAATTGACATCCTGTATGGGCTTCACCGGTGCTGTTGGTTTCCATTTATTATTATTATTATCTTTTGAGTCGGAGTCTCACCGTGTCGCCCAGACTGGAGTGCAGTGGCCGCTCCCGGCCACCGCAGCCTCGACCTGCTGGGCTCCGGCGATCCTTCCGCCTCAGCCTTCCGAGTAGCTGTAACTACAGGTGCGCGCTACCACGCCCGGCTAATTTTTGATTTATTGTAGAGATGAGGTCTCGCTAAACCATTTGTATGTCCATTTATGCTGGCCAAAGATGAACTTACATGCCTTCTGCTTTACAGTGCTAGGTAAGGGAAGTATTCCCCAGTTAGGCACAATACACATCTTAAAAACAACAAACAAGCCAGCAAACAAACTAAAACGAAAAAAAACCCCACTGTTCTTACTGTTTTAATTTTTGCTGCTGAGTGCATGGGGCCCAGGCCAGGTCCAGTACCTTCCCCACCGGCTCTCATGGGTTTCCTGATGGCCACTCAGCTTGAGCCTGATGCGGAGCAGGGTGGTCCTTGGAAACTGGGACAAGCCCCAGACCTGGGAAGGTGGTTGGCCCAAGCCGGGAGACGTGTCCTACCTCAGAGCGACGTTTCCCCAAACCAAGCCTCTCTCTGGGATGAGAAAGGGTCAGCGAACTCATGCAGGAACCGGAGCCTGTCAGAGACTGTGTTAATGGACAAATCTTCATGCCAAGTTTGCACTGGCACCCTTGCTCCGTGTCCTTGCCACCCAGAGGGCCCCAGCCTAAGGAGAACTGAGGTGGGGGACTTGTAGGACGTGGGTGTCCCTACCCTTTCCTTTGTCCTGAGCGAGCCCAGGATACTCTAACCTCAGGCACACACCAGAGGGGAGGCCCCACCTGCCCCAAGGGAGCAGCATGACCTGAACCTGCTCACGCTTGACAATAATGTCCACTTGCTTGTGGGCCACCGTGTGCAACCTGCAAGACAAAAATAATCCGAAGATGACACCGCACTACCGAGGACTGCAAAGAACACACCAAATTGCTCCATTTGGTGCTCTCAGATGCCTACCAGGTGACCCTCATTCTACCAGGACAAAGGGGACAGGTCCAGAGAACCCCTGTGGAGTTTCTGCAGTTTCAGCCCAGGCCAGGGTGGGTTCTCGCCTGAGGACTTGAGACCAGTGGCTCTGAGACTCATTTGCCTCCTGCAAGTGTTAATGGACAGGGCAGATGCTCAGTTCCTCCCAGGACACAAAACATCTGACCGATCATTTTACTTAAATCTGAACTCACTCTGGCCAGTGAATCAGCTTAAAGGGTGACCCCTGCCAAGCAGGAAGGGCTTTTGTTGTGGGGTGAAGGATCGTTTGTTTGACTCTGAAGCAGCCTCTGTACTCGGGGAGACCGTGTCTGAGGCTGGAGTGACAGCGATTCCACGGTTCTGACCTTGTCAGTATAGGAATAGGATTGTCTTCCCTGGTCCCGGAGCCGGAACAAATGAACTCAGGGGATGCGGTCCTGGAGAGCACCCAGAGGAACTCTGCCACCCTTGGGGCAAAGGCAGGGCCATACCGCTAGAGGACAGGACGGAGGACGGGCCATGTAAGGCAAGCCCCGTCCCTGTGCCCGGCTCGTGGGACGCGCACTGGCCACGAGCCGATCGTTCCTCTGAAGTTCTGCCGAGGAAGATGACTCAGTCCTCGCTTGTGCCAGCCTCTGTCCGGGAGAGCACGCAGGCAGGTTGGCGGGCCCGCTTGTGTGTGCAGCACCCTGGCCCTGCTTGTGGGAGCCTGGAGGCCAGCTGGTGAGCCCGGGCCGGGAACGAGGAAGAGGCACAGGTTCCCCTGCCAGCAACAGGGGCTGGCTTCATTTCGTGACTCAGTTCTGTTTGTATATGTTTGTGGGTGTCTGTATGGGGATGTAATAGACTCCCTAAATTGAAACACAAACAAGCATTTCCTACATGTGTGTGTATGCACGTACACAGACGGACAACAAAAAAGTCCATAGTCGTACTGCCCCATGAGGGCAAACACTGGGGGAAGGACAGTCTTTTCAGTAAATGGTGGTAGGAAAACTGGATAACTCTGCAGGTGAATAAAACTAGACCCTTATCTTCCACCATGCACAAAAATCAAATCAAAGTACATTGACCATATGATCTGGAGGAACATATTCCAAGTGTGCTACAAGGGGCCCACCCTCCCAAAGAAAATTCCAGGCTTTCCTGACCCCCACCTCATAGGTATATTGAATTTTTAAAGTTTTAATGTAACGTTTTACATTGTAGTATTCCAAATTCAAATCCACAAAGAATGTGGCTTTCCTTCTGTACGGTACGTTATAAACGCATGAGAAAATGTCTGCAGCATACGAATTGGACCAGTAACAAATGGACCGAGCTAGGGTCTTCAGAGAATTGTGGGGAAAGGTGACATTAATCCTATGTGTGTGTCTTTTTTAAGGCTGGAGTGCAGTGGTGTGATCATAGCTCATTGCAGCCCTGAACTCCTGGGTTTAGTGATCTTCCCACCACAGCCTCCCAAACAGTTGGGACTAGAGGTGTGCACCACCATGCCCTGTTAATTTAAGTTTTATTTTTAGGGACGGGGTTTTACTGTGTTGCCCAGGCTGCTCTTGAACTCCTGACCTCAAGTGATCCTCCTGCCTCAGCCTCCCGAGTTGCTGAGATTATGGACACGAGCCACTGTGCTCAACTTTATGTCTTTTTCTTTTCTTTTAAGAATTCGTTAATGGAGGCAACATCAATAACTCCGTGGGGTCTCCCTTTCTTGTGCTGACTGCTCTTGAGATTTGGTCTCCTCTGCTCTGGGAGGCCTTAGGTGGCTCTGTCACAGCCTGTGTTGTGCTGTGACCTGCACAAGCCACAGGAGCTGCAGGGAGGACACCAGGACACCCCAGAAGCTGGGAAGTGGCTATGCAGTTTGCCTGTGAGTTTTTATAAATCCCCAATTTTTTTTCTAACATATGTATTGAAATCAGTTTGCATCTAAGTAGGACCGTGCAGTTCAAACCCATGTTGTACAAGGGGAAACTATGCTTCTCATCTTCATTGCTTAGCTGTGTTAAGAAGAACAGGATTCTTGGGTCATCGTCTAAAACGGCTACTTTTCCCCTCCTCCTACTAGAAGCAGAAAGCAACTTTTTTTTTTCGGATTTTTACTGACTCTGTGTAGCCTTTGAGCATGTGGCTGTGAACTTCACCCAGAGGAGTAGGTATTGCTGGATCCTTCCCAGAAGAATCTATACAGAGATCGTGATATGGAAAACCTTTAGGAATCCAGCCTTTGTAAGAGAAAGATGCCTAGAACATAGAAGATCAGTACGAAAATGCTAAAAAGAAATCGAGGAAGTCATGGTGGAGAGACCCTTAATGTGAAGAAGGCAGTCGATGTGGAGACATCTTCAGCCAAATTCCAGATTGTCATCGGAACAACAAGTCTTCTGGAGTCATACCATATGAGAGCAGTGTGTGTGGAGTCAGCATGGGTCTTTCATCCCTTGGCAGTCACGGAAGAACTGGTGCTGGACACAAACCATATGACGTTTAGGACTCTGGAAAGAAGCCGTATCTATGTGAGCAATGTGGGGAAGCCTTCGATTATTGCCAGTCTCGGAATACGTAAAAGATCTCACACTGGAGAGAACCCCTACTCATGTAAGAACAGTGGGAAAGCCTTTTGCAGTTTTGATTTCTTTTGAATACATAAATAACTCATACTGGGGAGAAACCTTATGAATACAAGCAATGTAATGAAGTTTTCACTTGGTCTAATTCCTTTCGAAGACATGAAAGAAATTACACGGAGAGCGACCCTATAGGTGTCAACGTGAGAAAGCCTTCTATTTAGAAGTTTCAATTCCTTTAAAATACGTGAAAGAACTTTCACTGGAGAGAAACGCAATGGATGTCAGGAGGTGTGGGGAGACCTTCAGTCTTCCGGTTACTTTTGAATTCATGAAAGAACGCATACTGAGGAGAAACACGAAATAAAGAATGTGGGAAAGATTTCACTGTCATGCAGCCTTTCCAGAGCACATGAGAATGCGTAGTGGAGAGAATCCCTATAGTTGTAAAGTGTGTGGGAAAGCGTTATTCGTCCTGGTTCAATTCAAGGCCATAAAAGAATACACTAGGGAGACTTATTGACTATAGCAAGGTAAAAAAGTCTTTGGTTGGCACACATGTGAGAATGCACATAGATCAACACTCTGTAAATGTGAAAAATACAAGAATTTTTTTTTTATTTTAACAAGTGCTTTCAAAGTTTTGGGGAAAGCTTTAATGTAGAGAAACCCTATAAATGTAGGTAACGTGAAGAACTTGATGCAAAATAATTTGTATGCAATGTTCCCCAAAATACACAACCTGAAGGAAATGTTCTAAAGTTATACATATGTTGCCTTTATCAGTGGTTCATTCTTAAAGTAGATCTTTGGACTATGGATTTTATATTCTAATTCTTGAAAAGTGGTGCGGTAGATAATTCTGTAAGTACTTTTTAAGTAAGAGTGAATGAATTTAATAGGTAGTGCTTTTTTTCTCAAGTCAGTTAGAATATGTCTCCTTTCATTTTGAAACATGTTGCATTCATGGTTAATTGAAATGTATTCCTAATATACAGGAATAAATATTCCATCTTTTTTTCTCATGGGAGAATTATGATTTTTGTGCTTTTCTTTCTTTGACACAAAGTTGTTGTTTGTTTGTTGTTTTTCTAGTTGGAGTCTCACTCTGTTGCCCAGGCTGGAGTGCAGTGTCACACTCACAGTCACTCCATTGTCGACCTGCTGGGCTCCGGCGATCCTTCTGCCTCAGGCTTCCAAGTAGCTGGAACTACAGGTGCACGCTACCATGGCCGGCTAATTTTTTAAAAAAATTATTGTAGGGACGAGATCTCGCCAAGTTGCCCGGGCTGGTCTCGAACCCGTGGGCTCAAGTAATCCACCTGCCTCAGTCTCCCAAAGTGCTGGGATTACAGGCTGAGCCACCGAGCCCAGCCGACGCAAAGTTTATCACATCCTCCTTGCTAATGAATAGTTGGCATCACTTTGTAAGTATATAAAGTTTATCATAGTGTATGGTCTCATGTGAATTATCTTTTTCGTTTTTTCCCTTTAGTCTTTGTCATTATTTCTGTATTAATAGATTCATTAACTTCTAGTAAAGAGGAGAGACCTGTAATAGGACAATAAAATCTAGACTTGGAGATGAATCTCTGGACTGTATTATGTCAGGGTTGGTCATGTTGGGCAGATTTCTCAGAATCTGCTCCCTTTATGTTTTATGTCAGAATTCACCAATGGCCTAACTTTCATGGGACTGGGAAGGTAGAAGTGAAGAAGGTGTTTGAATGGTGTTTTAGAGACAGTAAACAGAAGAAGTCAGATTCATATGGCTGTGCAGGCACCTGTTTCCAGCGCATTTTCCTGATTCATTGGCTTGCCAATCAGGAGTATCCTCATAGCCACCACCAACGACTTGGCTTCTACTTTCCTAGAGGTACAGGTTTCCACGGATGTCTCAAGAAGCTCCACATCAAAGATCTGTCTGCAATATGGATTTTTCTGCAAGCCCTATTGTGTGTCTCAGGCATTCAGTTCAAACTGTCATGGTTGGGAATAGTTTCTGATGCCCTATTCTAGTCGACAGACTGCGCTGCCGTTAAGGTCTAGTTTGTACAGAAAATATCTTTGTTCATACCAGTAGTGACTGCATTCTTGATTCAGCATGACAGCTACGCTGGTATCAAAACCAACGGATGGCAGCCTGCTCCACGGCCACACTGTGCAGTGACTGGTCTCGTCCTATCCTTTAGCCTTCCCAATATCAGGAGGATCGCAGGTGTTTCCTGTTACAGCTGAATGTACTGCCTCAGTTCATTTTCAATTATGTTTGATTGTATATAATTAAAAACAATAGGGTGACAAAAATGTATACACATTTTAAGAAAGGAAAAACAGTATTAAAATTGTAATAATATATACCAATAACAAAAGACGAATACAAGTCACTTTTAACTTCTCTGGCTACAAAGAGGTGCGTGTTGTTTGTTAGATTTCGGTGGCGTGTGTATAAACGGTTCCAACACATAGCAGAAGCAGCGTGACTTGTGCTGTGCAAGGCCTCCTGGATTCTCCCTTGTGCTCATCACACACGGTACCATGTGTCTCAAACTTATCACGAATGAGTGTAATTGTTAGGCGTCTTAGAGGTTCTGTTGCATACTCATGCCTCCATTGCCACTGTACTTCTATAATGTTCTCGAATTCCAAATGCCACTTCAGAATGGTTTCCGCTTCTTGAACGACAGCTGTGCTTCCACCATTTTCTTTGACGGTTCTGCCTGTGGCATAGTGATGCTAGCATTCATTTGATTAATGCCATCTGTTGAGCAAACGTCATACTACATATTGCTAATTCAATTCAACTTCAAAAAGTAATACATAGATAACATCTCTTAAAATGTACATTGTTGGGAGCCAGCCTTGGAGGCCCACCTGACTGACAGGGTCCTGGTGGGCCGAAGACCCCAGGCCACAGGGCGAGCCCGGGAAGCTGAGGCCCTTCTGTCTTCCACCTTTGCTGTTTGGTACCGCCGAAGAATTCTGTGCAGTCGTGGAAGAAGAGAACGGCATGTTTATGCAAAGTACTCACAGCTAACCTGGAAATGTCATGGTTCATTTTTCCATTTCCCACTATGCCGTTTGGCCTTTTCTAACATATGCAAGGGTTCAACTCTGGAAGCACCTCAAGAATGCTTTCTTTCACTTGGTTATAAGTTACTAGATGTTGTTTGAGTAAAACATGATAAAAGTATATTCACTCATTTGATTGAGGATTATGTAGTTTAGTGTTTAGACATAAGGTTTTTTAGAAGCACAAGTTTATAGTAAGTCCATTGTGTATTCATTATAAGTTCTAACACTTATCTAGGAGTGATGTAGTTGATTTATAACACTGTTTTCACTGACTTAGGATAAAGATTAATCGTTAAGGTTTTTACTTAATTCAATAGTTAAAACTCTGAGTTAACATTTATAGAGTGGGTTTTTACTGAACTCATAATATACTAATCAGACACTTTTATGATGGATCAGCTAAAGACAGAAAGCAACCTTGGGGGCCTGGGAAACATTACTAAAAGCTTCTTTTGCGTTCTCTTTAGAAACAAGCACTGCAGGATAAGAGAAAAGTAACAGACATTGGGACAAGGGAGGCGATCACAAGGCTCTGAAGGACATAAAGGTCTAAGATGGGAAAACTCCTAACACATGAAGAAATGTACACTTAGAAACTTTCTTAAGACATTTCAAGGACTGTAATTCCGGACTTTGGACTAAAAGTATCATTGTTGGCTTTATGAATAAGACTCGTTGTCTGAATGTTTATAGGGATCTTGGTTTGTTTGTTGCTAAGACCACTAGATGGTAACTTTTAGAAGATTATGTACGTGAAGGAATTTTCTTTGTCTTGTCCCTTTACAAATGGTATCAAAGCTCTGTGTTAACTAACATTAAATTGTCATCTGTTCAGGAAGCAGGTGTCCGCGTATAATATTTTTGTCCTTCGCCTATCCGTCTCTCCTTCAAGAGATCTCATGACCCTTGTGACGCTGGACCCCTTCGGTGTATACTTTTTGGCACCCCCACTATTTTTCTTTGAAAACGATTTCTATACATGTTTCTTAGATATTGTTTACTACCTGTTTTCAGACAACTTTATACTAACAAGTGTTACTGTCTTTTTCATTTCCTGCAAAGATATAGTAAATTATCCCATTGCAATTATGGATCAGATCAGGTCTATAACTGCCAAGTAAATAATTTGACATTGTGGTCAACATTGCATGAGCATACAACGCAGGCGTTTTTTTTTTTTTCCTCATTTACCTTTTATGCGTATATCGTTACAGTTTTTATTTTGGTAGTGTGGCATTTTTTCATTCACTTATACTATCACACGTTAAATCATGCTGTTGTGAGTGACCTCTTGCCACAGATCACCAAAATTAAACATTTTGTCAAATAAGGTATAATACATCTGGCGATAAATATGACCTCAAACCATAAAAAGGACATCTTAATTAATTTAATTAATACAAAACAAAACATGATCAGATACCAGATACATAGCTGCATATTTCTTTGGTGATGGGTAGGAGAAGACTAATGAAAAGTCTCGATTCTCATACAGTTCTGAATTAGTCAATTCCACTCTCTAGCCATCATTCCTGTTACCTTTACCACAAGGGGTATATTATTCGGTCTTCTGCATGCAGTGCAAATTAGGTATTAGAATTTCTGTCACTGGATAGGTGCTCAAAATTATGGACTGCAGTCATTGTACAGAAGGTATAACTACGATCCAAAGTGGGGATACCAGTTGCTTAAGGACACCCAATAATTGAGTATGGTCTCACTTCGTCTTCCCAGACATATCCTCTTCATGGAATCCAATCTCCAGTTCCAATCTGAACAGGTCCTGCTGGCATAGGTATGAAGACTTTGTTTCCTGGTGCCAATCTAGGTAGTTGAGGTCTACACATTTATTTTCTTTTTCAAAAATTTACTTTTTTTTGGACTCAGGGTCTCACTCTGTTGTCTAGGCTGGAGTGCAGGGGCATAATCACGGCCCTCCACAGGCTCAACCTCCTGGGCTCAGGCAACCCTTCCGCCTCAGCCTCCTGAATAGCTGGGACTCCAAGTGTGTGCCACCACTCCCAGCTAATTCTTTTACTTTTTGTAGAGAGGAGATCTCTCTATGCTGCCTAGGGTGGTCTCAAACTCCCGGGCTCCTGCCTCGGCCTCCCAAAGTGTTGGGACTACAGGCGTAAACCACTGCACCCAGCCTCATTTTCTGTTCCAAGGACTGTCATCTGAAGGCCTATGTAATCGTGGCACAGTTGCTTCTGTGGCCTGAGTTGTAGGTAACTAGGATGGGAAACTAAAAGCTTCGGTCTCTTGATTTTCAGAATGAAGTCACTCAGGGGCAACTACATAGTTAGAGAAGATACAAGAATTTGAACAGGGAAGATCATACTTTAGTTCTGGAGAAGACCAGGGATCAGTCAGTGGACCGAGAATCATTACTCCCTCATCACGCCCCAGCTCAAGCCCACATCATTCCGGATCACAGGAACCACGCCTATTTCCACCGAGAGAGAAGTTGCGGTAGCAGTGGGCATTCTGTGATACCCTTGGGTTGAACTCCTTACCGAGTGTGCGGCAGAAACTAGCTAGGGGATGGTGGCATTTCAGGTTCAACTCTCCAAAGAATAAATAAGTAAAGACATGTTAGCTGCATGGATAGACGGACGGACAGATGGAGAGATGAATTTGGGGGGTTTCTAAGTAACTACCAGAGAGTGTAACCTTTGCACGATTGTGGAATGCCTATGACCCAGCTATGCTGTAGCCGTTTTTCCATCTGTGCAGTATGATTCGTTGACGGCTCACACATAATTTTAGTAGATGAGATGAAGCATCTTTTTGAAGGGTTAGAAGTGACTTGCCATATTAGTTTCTTGCATAAGTATTTTAAAAACTAGAGGCATTGTGATTTTCCCACGCTTTAATGAGCCCCTCTAAGAGGCATCCGAGGGTTCCGGACCCGCAATGTCATGATCAGATGTTACAAAGTCGAATCGTCCTCATTCAGATCGTCCCCATTCGCAGCGCGTTTCTTTCAGCTTGTCAAGCCGGAGTCCCTCAGCAAGCAGAAGTCCACGTGGCTGTCACGTAGGTCAAGACCCGCCCCGACCGGCGCCTCCTGGTCTCCAGGCAGCAGCACTCAGCGCGCCGGTCGCGCGCAGAGGCTTGTGGGAAGCGTAGTCTCGCCCTCCGAAGACGCGGCGCGCGTCGGCCGGCCCGAAGGGTCTTCCGGCTCCTTCTGCGCAGGCGCGGCCCCGCCCCCCGCGGCGTTTCCGCCCGGAGGGGTCGACGCGGCGGCTCGCTCCGCCCTGCTCCGCGGCCGCCGCGGCCGGCTCCTGAGGTGGGTGCGGGGCCAGGGGCCCGGCCGGCGCGGGGGCCCGGGGCGCGGGAAGGGTGTCCCGCGGCGGGACCGACGTGCCGGCGCGCGCCGCGGGCGGAGGACGCCGGCGTCGGGGAGCCTCGGCTGAGCTCTCGAGGCGGCGGTGTCGGAGACCCGGTGCCGCTGGGAGCCGCGTGGGCCGGCCCCGGGGAGGCCGAGCGGAGGGACGGCCGGAGCCCGCGTGTTCGAGACCCGCGGGGCCGCTCGGCGCGCGCTCGTCTCTGCGGCACGTCGGATGGGCTGGTGCCTGCGTGGTGGCGCGCGCCTGGCAAGGCCCGGCCTGGGGGACGGAGTGGGGCTCCGCTCCGCGAAGGGAGAAGGGAGAAGGAAGGCGGCGTGTGCACCCACGGGGCCCGGGAGCTCCGCGAACAGGGGCGTCCGCAGCCGGCGGGCGGCGCGAGCCCGCCCTCCAGCCCGGCCACCGAAGGCCCTGCTGCCGGCCGGTGGGGGCTCCTCCGCCGGAGCAGGAGCCGATTCGCGGCCGGGGGGGCGGGGGGGAGGCAGACGCGTCCGCCTGCCGGGGGTCTTCGCGGACGGGGAGGGTCTTCGCCCGAGGGCGTGGCCGAAGCCGAAGACCGGGAGGGACGCGCTGGAGAAGCAGCGGCGGCGCGAGGGGCTTCCGGCCGGGCGGCGAGGCCCTCGGGGGTGTCGCTGCGGGCGGGCGAGGGCGGAGGCGCGGGCGGAGGGCGGGGGCGAGGGCGCTTCCCAGGCCCGCCGCGGCCTTCGCGTCCCGGGGGCTGCTGACGGGGGCGGTCTTCTCGCCCCGAGCGGCAGTGACGGGCCCCTGTCCTTTCCGAGCCGGCGGTTCCTCCCGCGTTCGGAGCGCAGAGCGGCCGGCACGCCCGCCCGTCACATCTGGGGACGCGGCGCCCCCGCCTCCTTCGGAGCCGTGTGGACGATGCCGGCAGAAGGCCCCGACTTCCAGGGGAGTCGCCGTGGAATCTCGCGGCGCGGCAGTTGGGGGTGTGGGCTTCTTGGCCTGTCTTCGGCCGGTGGTTTCTGCTGGCCTGCACCTCGCAGCCTGCCTGGAGCTCTTGGGTTGAGTGCATCGGGACTGAAAGAAGCTCTTGGCCCAGGAGTCTCGCTCCGTCGCCCGGGCTCGTGTGCGGTGGCGCGCCACGGTCGCCCGGCGTCCGCCCGCCGGCTCCGGTGACCCTTCCACGTCAGCCTTCCGCGCAGCCGGAGCTGCAGGCGCACGCGACCACGCCCTGCTAGCTTTCTGCTGTGCTGTGGAGGGAGGGCTCACCAAGTTGCCCGGACACTGGTCTCGCACCTCGGCCCCCGAGTGCTGGGATTACAGGCTTGAACCGCTGCCGCCGGCCAAAGTCCTGATTTCCTTGGAGCAGGGTGGTTCTTACGCAGTGTGAGGGAGGAGGCTTCTCAGATAGGAATTCTGCCTGAAAGAACACCCCTCTGGCCTGAACCTTCCTCCTAGCGCTTCAGAGCGCAGCCATAAGAGTCCCACAGAGTGGAAGATCCTGGCTGTGCACAGCCCAAGCCACGACTGGACCTGCGCCCGGGGTGAACAAGAGGATCTAAGGGACACTGCCTCATCCAGAAGCTGTCGAGCACAGGGGGATCTTGGGAGGCTGGGATCGACTTTCAGTCGGGAAATTTAAGTTGGGCTGAGGGATGGCTAGGCAATAAGGACCTAGAAGATAGTACTTGCGGGAGGAATCCTGAGGGCATGGCCAGGGTGAAGGGATAGCCTGTGGTGTGGCACTGAAGGGGTAGCCTGTGATAGCTGCGAGAATCTGTCTACTTTGTTAGCTAGCATACCGCCATTGCTTTATTCTGCCCCCATTAGTTTCAGAATTGGAGCTCTCTCCAGCCTAATCTGTCACTCTATTTGGTGTTGAGAGATTCGCTGATGCTCTTTCCATCATGATAATTTTTCCTAATAGTTCAGGAAGGATTTGTCAGGGCCTTTCTGTCATATAAGCAAGTTTTTTAGAAAAGGGTTTGAGTAGATAATTGAGTTACCTAGGGTCACATAATTTGTAGGTGTCAGGAACCTTTTGACTAGTGTTATCAATTTTGCCACAAGTCAAAACTCTTGTTTATTTTTGAGATCAGTTTCAGAAACTCTGCAGTTAATTTAGAGCAAACATTGTTTTAGAAAACTGTGCCCGAACATGTCTTTTTATCCCCCAGTGCTTTCTGTGCGTTATAGGAGCCCAAGGGGTTAATAATCCAGGTTTTCCTTCCTTAATGTCAGTAATCTGTTTTTGAAAATGATACATTCTACAACAAATTAACCGAAATCTATTTTCCAATATGTAAAATGAGAAAATTAGACTGCGTTACACTTAGTTTTTGAAAATATAAATAAAACACAATACCAACATATAAGTAACAAACTCATGATATGAGGTGAGCCTTCCACCTCAGCTTCTAAGCAGCTGGAACTACAGGTGCATGCCACCATGCCTGGTTAATTTTTTTGGCTTATTGTAGTGACAGGTCTTACCATGTTACCCAGGCCGACCTCGAAAGCCTTGCCTCAGGCAGTCCTTTTGCCTTGGCCTCTCAAAGTGCTGGGATTACAGGTGTGAGCCACCACACCTGGCCCAGACAGTTTCTTTGTATAATTCATGTCACTTCTCAGTGCCAGCAACCTTGCTGAGGCCCATCAGGTTGAGCTTTACAGTGCTTATGAAGCATCTACATGTGACTGTGATGTTCTGTTGATTGTATTGAGCTTGTTATTCACTTCTCCCCTATTTACCAATATGTTAAAAACGTACAATTCTGGGAAATTAGGCGTTTCTGAGTTTGATGTGTAATGAATCAACAAAACTTGCTGGGCTAAAAAACAAAACTTACTGGGTTATTTGTTCTTGATTCTATGAGTCAGCATTTTGGGCTGGGCTCAGCTGGGCAATACCTATGCTAATATTGCCCAGGATTACCGATAAACCTTTAGTCATTGGCGTCTTGACTGAGGCTGGTTTGTTGAAGGTGACTTCACGCACACGTCTGGTGGTTTGTGCTCGCTCTCGGTTAGGCCTTGTGTATCCGATAGGGAAGCCCCAGGCTTCTTTACAAGATGAAAGCATTCCAAGAAGATAAACTCCAGTGGGCAAATAATTCTCAAAACTCAGTTTGTGTCACATTTACTGTTGCGCCATTGCACAAAGCAAAGGAAATGGCAGAGTCGGGGTCATTGTGGGAGGAAACTAGGTGAAGGTGTGGATATAGAGAGTTGTGTCACTGGGACCCAGTACTGAAAAAGTGCACCGTAATAGACAAACATTAGGTACATTTTTTTTCACGGTTGTGGGCCAGAAATGTTAGGTTGAAAGACGTATACTCTATGAATTTAGGTATCCAAAAGCACCTCGTGTCCTAGTGGAAACAGTAATACAGAGTCCTGTGTGGTAGGTCAATGGTAAAAAGAAATAGTTACTACTACCCAAATCTATTTCTAGGGTGTGAATTTTAGTGATGGCATAATGTTTCTTTCTTTGGACTACTGTAATATACCTGAACAACCATCTTTAAAATTTTAGATTATTTCCTCATGGTAAAATTAATTTTTACTAAACCAGTAGCAAATAAATGTTGTTAATAACCCAAGGATGAATTTGGTGTTTAATCTCTGCCAATTAATAGAACTGTAGGTGCTCCTTCAATAAGGTCTGTCTTGCCCATTCTCATGTGCAAGGCACTATTTCCTTATACAGAAGCTTTTTTGTTGTTGTTTTTCCCCAGCTTAAATGTAGAGATCTTTGCATGGTAGTGTATAGGAACAACCAACACCATTTCTCTCATGACGCCCCTCCTTTCACCTTCTCTTTCAGCTATAATTCCAGAGTCCTCTACGTGTTTCTAAGAGCAGAGAAAATGAGTATCTCTCTGGTAAGTCGTTTATTCGTCACCTTGTTTGACATCGTATTTTAGAAGTTTTATAAAAGTTCATTAATCAAAATGGAAAAGTAAAAATAAAATTCAACATCAGAGAAATATACATAAACAAGATAAAGTTGGCCTGTTGATATGGGCGGGTTATATGACCTTAAAGTCATCTAAATTGGTCTGTGGTCTTTCTGATACCATGGCAAAAAGACACATTTGTTAGATGATTTCAATTTACCCTAAGAGGAGTATATGCTAAATTATCACGGGATCTCTCAGGATATGAAGTCTGAAATAGTCTTTATTGGTCTCATAGATGATGTAGTGGGCAGTATTTAATTATCAACCTGGAAATAAACACTCAGTGTTCTACAGTTATCTAGTAATAAAAACACAAATTAGGCCAGGCTCAGCGGCTCAGCCTGTAATCCCAGTGCTTTGGGAGCCCGAGGCGAGTGGATTGCCCGAGCCCGCAGGTTTAGACCCACCCGGGCAACTTGACAAGACCTCGTCTCTACCATAAATCAAAAATTAGCCAGGCGTGGTAGTGTGTACCTGTGGTTCCGGCTACTTGGAAGGCTGAGAGGCAGAAGTATCGCCAGAGCCCAGTAGGTCAAGGGTACGGTGGCCAGGAGCGTGCCACTGCACTCCAGCATGGGCGACAGAGTGAGACTCCAACTCCAAAAAAAAAAAAAAAACCACCCAAAAAAAACACAAATCAGTAAGATTTTTCCCAAGTTGCTAAAATAGTGAGCTCCCAGACAGCTTATGGAAGCCCCCACCCCACCCATACATAGATAAAACCTGGAATATGTTAAGGACAGAATCTACTGCAGGTCCTAAAATAACCATACTTGCATTTCTCTCAGCTAGTCTGTATGTGCAAATTTTAGCACAGACTGTCTATAGTTAATATTTTCTGATAAACATTTCTGTGGTTCATTTGCACTCTGCTTTAGCCTACTCAATGTAGTCTTAGTTCAGTTCTTGAAAAGTTCACCAATAACTTAAATTATAGTTAAATCCAATGACTCTTCTCTAATTTTTGTCTTACTTGAATCTTCTGCATATTTGAAACTATTATCCTTGATCTTCTCCTGGGAATGCTTTTCTCTTTTGTCAAAGTCAAAATAAAATATGGAGATGAATCTCTAAAATAAACATTTCACTTGGTAATCACAGAATTGTAATTTGGAGCATATACAGATACCAGGGTCTTCTTTGGTAAGTCTGAAGAACAAAGAGAAGGTTGGGAGTTTTATTAGAAATAGAAATGTTATCTCTTGTTTTGAAAGATAGCTCATTGGCACTAAAGCTTTTGGGAGCTGGCAGGCTCAGATTGGCGAATGACAATAGTAGGTAAAACCAGTCTTAGAGTCATGGCAGGTCATTTCATCAGCTGCGCTTGGGGAAAATTACATTCTTGGAGCACATGGTGTATGCCCTGAGTGCTTTTTGCCCCAAGCCCTCGACTCTGATTTAGTTGAATATGTCAAGAATGACCCAGTTGGTGTGATCACCTTTCACACTTTCTGTCATGACCTTGATGGTGATCTCGTCTCTCTTTCCCTGAATTCTTCTATTTGTTTTAATCCTTAACTTAGTTCATCCAATTCCCCATTCTTCCTCTCTACGGTTTTCCTTTACTGATTTTGCCCTCTGTAGTTCGATCGTCTTCCTCAGCCTTTAGGCCATATGTTCAGCTCACTATTGAATACTTCTTGGTAGCTTACTCAAAAGCCACCCTAAGCTCAACGAAGCCCAAATGAAAACCATATCCTCCATTCTTCCCTTACATCTGGTATTACTACCAACCAGCCTTGACCCAAACCACACCAGAAGGGTGTTTCTGTTTTTGTTTTTCTGGACTCCTCCGTCTCCCTCAAGCCTAATCTCATTCGATGTCAAGTTCTGCCACTTTTATTTCTTTGTTGGAAAACTTTTACTCTAATGCCTCCATGCAGTGCCAACAAAGAAGGAGGAACTATTGAATACTAAAAATGTTTTGACACAAAAGAAAGTAGAAAATGGGAAATAGAGGAGCAACATCAGATGAGAAAAACAGAAGATAGGTAGCAAAATGGCAGTCCTAAATTCAACCATATTACTAGTGTAATGTAAATAAAGTAAATGCTAAAAGCAGAAACTGTCAGACTTGGTTAAACAAAAGCAGACTCAATAGTATGCGAGACACTTTAAATACAAATATACTGACTGAATATACAAGGATGAAAGATATTCTGTGTAAACACTAATATTAAAAAACAGAAATGGAGATCTTATTACCAGGCAAAATAAACTCCAGCACAAAATGTATTCCCACAAAGACATATCTTTGATAATAATAAACAGGTCATATATAAGGATGATATAACCATGGTAAAGGACATGTAACAAAACAACAGAACTAAACGGGGAACTCAAAAACCTCACAATTAGAGTTGAACAATTAATAGTCCTTAGTAATCGGTGGAACAACCAGACAAAAATGAGTAAGAATATAGACATGAAAGGCACTATCTTGACCTGACCGATATTTATAAAGCACTGTGTAGAACACTCAGTGAGACAGAGCATCTGCTGAGCTTGATAAAACCAGTTTCAAGTTAGAAAAATTAGAAGTCAGCAAGCAATTCAGAAGAGCCTCAAATATTTAGCAATTAAATGATATGCTTCTCCAAATAATCTGTGAATAAAAGAAGAAATCACAATGGGAGTAAGAATGTATGATGGGAGCCCCCCCCCACAAAAACAGAATTATGTTTTTGGAGGATAAGCCATTGTAGTATAGGCTTTCCCTGGTAGGTAAGTGTTCTAGGAACCCACTGGCATCATCATACCAGCTATTGTAGTTGTGAGAGGCTGCGTTCAACTTCAGTGAATTTTTATTTTTGGAGAATCTTTCACTCGTTTGCTCATTTCATGATAAATGACTTATGAGTGCACCTGCCCACACCTCGTTGAGTGTTCAGCAGTTTTTGACCCAAAATGGCATGAACTCTGTGCCCCACCCTTCTTTTTCACCCGATCTCATCTTGAGAGCAACTTTTTTTTTGCTTTCCTGGATTAAAAAAGTCCTCAAAGGGAAACGTTTTGCTGATGTGAAAGAGGTGAAACCAAAACATGGCAGAAGCACTAAAGATATTAAAACTGATGAGTTAAAAACTGTATGTGCGCAGTGGAAAAAACATCTTGATATATTGCATCAAATGGAGAGTACTTTGAAGGTGACTAAAGTTTAAACATGTAAGAATAAATAC
>JAPVLO010002301.1:0-37812 GCA_027257055.1 Cephalopachus bancanus | reverse complement strand
CATGCACTACCACACCCGGCTAATTTTTTTGATTTATTGTAGATACGAGGTCTCACCAAGTTGCCCAGGCTGTTCTCGTACCCATGGATTTAGGCAATCCTCTCACCACCAACCCAGCCCAAAACCTTTTTAGCTTCTTTTCAGAACATTTTCATTTCAGATATCATTTACTGTGCAACTCTTATGTTCCAGTGGACATATCATATAAGATACTGAGGTTTCATTCATCTATTAAACAATGTCCTTGAAAATGATTTTTTTTATTTAGAAGGCTACTTAGCTTTCTGGCCACGCCTATAATTTCAGCACTTTGGGAGGCAGAGGCAGGAGGATCGCTTGAGCCTAGGAGTTTGAGACCAGCCAAGGCAATACAGCAAGACGTCATTGCTACAAAAATAAAAATAAAAAATTAGTGAGATGTGGAGGCAGGCATCTGTAGTCCCACTTACTCAGGAGACTGAGGCAGAAGGATCACATGAGCCTAGGAGGTCAAGGCTGTGGTGAGCCATGATCATTCCACTGTCCTCCAGCCCGGGCAGCAAAGAGAGGGAGACCCTGACTCAAAAAAAAATAAAGAAAAGAAAAGAAAAAGAAAAGAAAGAAGGCCAGGCACAGTGGTTCAAGCCTGTAATCCCAGCACTTTGAGAGGCCAAGGTGAGAGGACTGCCTGAGCTCTGTGGGTTCAAGACCAGCCTCGGCAACACCTCTACAATAAAATGAAAAAAATTAGCCGGGCATGGTAGTGCATGCCTGTAGTTTCAGCAACCTGGAAAACTAAGGGAGAAGGCTTGCCTGGTCCAGCAAGTCGACGCTGGGGTGACCATGAGCTTGCCACTGCACACCAGCCTGGGTGATGGAGTGAGACTCCATCTCAGAAAAAAAGAAAATGGTTTCTTTTATATACTTTCTTTTTATAGGCTTCTAAGTAGGAAATTTACAGAATCTTATCTTTTAGGATCTGCAACATCTTAGCATAGTTACTTCCATTCATTTCTAAAACACAATTTGCTCTAAGAGAGGTGAAATTTTACCTGTGTTAGATAAGGCTACAAGCAATGGGAAAAGTAGTCTTCGTACAAATTGATGCAGAAGCTGTTTCTTTATGGTATATGGATTCTTCAACTTTTGACAGAATCTACATTTTAAACAAAAAACGAATGACATGTTAAGAGATCTAACCATTGTTTCTACTTCTCATGTATAAAGAAGACATGGAAAACTTAAACATAACCAACAAAAGAAAAACACCTACGGAGCTGACTTTTTTATTTTCCTCTTTATTTCCTACATTATTTCCTACATTATTTCCTCTTACTTAGGCAAGCATCATCTACAAAAAATTCAAAATCAAGCAGAGCTCAAATTAAAATTCCTAACCTTGGGCAACCCCTTCAGGTTCCCTCCCACTGTGGGAGCTTTTCTCTCCTCTCGATAAATCCTGCTTTAAGAAAAAGAAAAGAAAAAAAAAAATCCTAGACTGGACAATGGGTGTACACAGAACAGTGGAACTTCCAGGTGTAAGAAACAGAATTGTACCTACATTAGTGATTAATAATCTGTAGTATCATACACTTAGCCATCCATGAAGGAAGAAAAAAACTCTGTTTTATTTCTTCGTTAAAAAATTATTTTTTAACTAGATAATAAAAGTCACATGGTTCAAAATTGGTAAGATTAAAAAAAAAATAGATATAATCTGGGCACTTTGGGAGGCCGAGGCAAAAGAATGGCTTAAGTCTAAGAATTCAAGACCAGCCTAGGTAGCATAACAAGAAACCATGTTTTAAAAAATTACCTGGGAGACCGCTATTCTTGTCCCTTCATCTCAGGGAAAAGTCAGCAGTATGAATAAATAGGAGCACATACTGACAGAGATGGGTTTAATGTTATATTTTCAAGACTGGGTTACATCTTTAAATGCAGACATCTAAAGAAACATATGAGGGGGAGACAGGAGTTAACTTAAAAAACCCTCCTGCAAATATTATATTTTTAGAAAGTTCATTTTGGAGAAGTGTATAAGTAAAAAGTCTCCCTGCTTTCCTGTCCCCTACCACCATGTTCCCCTCTAGAGGGAAACTTATAGTATCTGTTTTTGAAGTGTTTCAATACTTTTGAAGTATTTCAATACTTCAAAAAACCTAACAGAAAGTGTACTATTGTCTGCTTTTTGATTGAACATACATTAACCCAGTGTTGTATTTTATTTCACTCACAGAAAAACCCAATTGGCTATTTTTCATAACTTTGACAAATTAAAAACAAAAGAAGAAAAGAAATTACGATTGGAAAAAGTAAAAAGAGGCTTTAGAAATGAAAATATTTAGAGTCCTAATGCAAGCTACTTTAAAGTCCAGCTTACTATAACATATTATTGCTATCCACTGCAACTTTCATTTCACAGGACCCACTGAAAACTTTAAGCACAGGAGTCATTTGTGATTGATCATACAAATGATCTTTTCTTTTTAAAAGTTTTTCCTCTATGTTCCACTTTAAAAAGGTAGGAAGAGACACACAGGGACAGTATCACATTTCTTTTCATAGAAAAAGGGAATCTTCCTTGTCACAAAGTGTGAATACCACTTAAACAGAACTCAGATTAACTAACAGTTTCCCTATCTTCAGTCATCTTCACAAGCTATCTATAAGCAAAAGACTACTTTACCGGGGCACTGTGGGACTGCGGCACTGTGGGACTGTAACCCACAGGGAGTGTCTACTGGAGAGACTAAAGGCCTGGCACTGAGGATCCAGAACAATGGAGACACTGAATGAGAAATGAGCAACTGGGAAGCCCTGACTACCACTCTCCATGCTAGCCCCAAACAGAGTTGACCACAGTAAAGTCTGTCACCACTTTAAAATCTGACTTATTACAGCACTCATGACTTTATCCTTATTAGCTAATACATCTTTCTTAGAGACTGCAAACTCATCAAGGGGAGAGATGTCTCATTCCTAGCTGGTGACCTCAGTACATCATCTGTACATTGAGATTAATATTAACAGCCACCTCATCAACACTGAGATGATGGATCCAGATAATCCATGCCAAGTGCTTAAATCTGTGCCAGATCAAGCAGTAAATATTCCTCTTTTTCCCCAGGCCATACAGTAAGTTCTGAATAATAGAAGCTGCTGCCGTTAGTATTAAGGAATTGATGCAGAACAGCTACCTACTAAATGAGCGAAATTCAGAGTTTTGGGTGAGAACCCCTTTATCTAGACCTCACTGCCTAAATCTGTGAATAGTCTGGAATTTGGAAACACACTGGGAGAGCACTATTTCTGTCCTTTCAGCCCAGGGAAAAGTCAGCAGAATGAATGAATAGGAAGCACATTTTTTGACAGAGATGGGTCTAATGTTGTTTTTTCCAGAGTGGGTTAAATCTTTAAAGAAAGACATCTTCTGAAACAAGGGGGGAGGCAGGAGTTAACTAAAAAAAATCCTTCTGCAAATTTAATATTTTTAGAAAACGCATTTAAACTTCAAGAGCACCACTAACGCTAAAACTTCGAATGCTCACGAGGTCAGTCAGGATCCCACACCTGCATTCGTCCCCTTACCACTGGTCACAGATGTCTCTGAGAGGCGACACTGGAAGGCAGGGCTCAGGAAAGAGGGGGAAGGAAGTGAAGTGGGCTTAGGGGGGGTGGAGGAAGGTGGTAGGTACCTAGCGGTCTGGAGTCTCCTCCGCCATCCATCGCTCAGAAGCTGTGTGGCCTTGGACACGTCCCCTTTCTGGGCCTCACTGGGAAAAAGCGGAAACGAGAAGTTATTCCCGCCCCGTCTGGTTCCGTTTGAAAGAGGAGGGGAGTGTCCGCGGTCGGGTGGGGAAGGGGGTGGCGGGTCCACGACTTGAAACTCCGTCCTCCATTCTGCCTCACAGCAAGTCTCGACCAGCCTCCCGACCGCGGGACTCGAACACGCGGTCTCTGAGCCGGGGATGGGCTCCATCGAGCCGTCCGGATTAGAGGCGCCGAGATGCCTCCGGGACAGCCGCGCACCGCAGGGCAAACCCACCTCCCAACGGCTCCATGAGAGGCACAACCCGCCCTTGAGAGACGGTCTGCGAGGCGGCGACGGTTCCGCTGGCTACATCCAACGCCCAGCGGCACCCCTCCCCGGAGCTCCAGGCCACTTCCCGCCGGCACAACCCCGCGGCGTTAGCCGCAGTTCACCAGCGCCCCCGTGGCCGCCATCTTAGTCCGAGAGGCCGCAGGCTGTTCACCGACGAAAAAAGAGAAAAGAAAGAAAAGAAAACCTGCGCAGGCGCAAGGCAGGCTGACCGGAGTTGGGCGGACACTGGGAAGAGCGCACCCTACTGGCAGCGCTGGCGCAGAGACGGTGGAGCGCCACTTGTGCCCCGCGGTTTCCAACCTGCTGCATCGGCCTGAAGCAGTGAGGCGCCGAGGGACAGGGAAACCCTTGCTACCTTCGCGTCTTCGGGGAGACACCAACGACTCCTAACGCGTGCCCGGAGCCGTGCTTTGCTTTTCCTGCCTGCTGGGTGCTTCCCTGGCGCTGGTCCTGCCGTTAGAGGATTGCCTGAGCCCAGGGGTTCGAGACCAGCCTGGGCAAATGGGTGAGACCTCGGCTCTTCAATTAAAAAAAAAAAAAAAAAAAAAAAGACAAAAACATAAAAACTAGACTGGCTTGGTGGCGCCCGCCTGTCGTTTCAACTGCTTAGAAGGCTGGGGCTGAAGGATTGCCTGAACCCGGTAGGTCGAGGCTGTGGTGGACGTGAGCGTGCCACTGCACTACAGCCTGGGAGATAGAGTGATACGCCAACTCAAAAACAAACAAACAAACAACAACAACAACAACAACAAAACCCCACAAAACTCTTCCTTCCAGTCTGTGCAATATAAAAAAATAAAAATTAGTCGGGTGTGGAGAGGTGCACCTGTAGTCTTCCTATTCTAGTGACTGAGGCTAGAGGATCACTTGAGCCCAGGAGCTCCAGGCTACAATGCGCTGTGGTCGCACCGCTGCACACTCCAGCCTGAGCAGCAGAGCAAAGACCTTTCCCCTCTTCCCAACCTCCCTCCCCCCAAAAAATTATTTTCCCATCTGGGCTCCGTGGCTCTTGCCTGCAGTCCCAGCACTGTGAGAGGCTGAGGTAGGAGGACAGCTGGGGGTCAGGAGGACCTGGACAACACAGGAAGGAAATCCCAGGATGAGATGTTACAAATGTAAGAAAGAAACTTACTGATAACAGCAAGAGCAACTGGTTTGCCGCTGTAAAACATTTGCAGTAAACAAAAAGCAGTTAACCATTTGGTGCTAGTTAACTAATACTGTTTACTAACCAAATCTTAAAGAAACCAAAGACCACAATCAACCAGACTTTTCAGGAATCTCTGGAAATTTTCTTTTGGAGACTTTCCCAAAGACAATTCCTGGCACACTAAACCCTAACATCCCTCCTATAAAAACAACACTTTAGCCCCTGCCTCTTTGCAGATAGCAGACATTCTGCCTGCTGTTTAGCCCGTTGTGCCCTTCACAATATATCTTCACTTTAATAAATCTGCCATTCTGAGGGGTGAGAATGGACACTCCCGGCCACTGCAGCCTTGTCCTGCTGGGGCTCCGGCGATCCTTCTGCCTCAGCCTTCCAAGTAGCTGGAATTACAGGCATGCGCTACCACGCCAGGCTAATTTTTTGATTTATTGTAGAGATGAGGTCTCACCAAGTTGCCCAGGCGGGTCTCGAACCCGCGGCCTCAGGCAATTCACTCACCTCAGCCTCCCAAGATGCGGGATTACAGGCTGAGCCATCGATCCCGGCTGTGTTTTGTGATTCTTCACAAAATAATTGCAAAATATTGGATCATAAAGGAGAGCACTTTCCTAAGATATTTTACGTAAAAAGGAAATATATTAAAATTATACAGGAGTATCCTTGAAACCCAGTACAGCAAGTATAGTTGGCCTTGATGAAAGTTGTACTAAGGAATGGGTATCATCAAGAACCAAGATGTTTACATATTTATTTTATGGATAATTTTAATGCCATAAAAGTCATTGTTTCAAAGTGACTTTTAGTATATTCACAAGGTGATGCAACTATCATCACTATCTAATTTCAAACATTTTCAGAACACCAGAAATCCTCACTTTCATTTGCATATTATATCTTTTTCCATCCTTGCATTTCTAACAAATTTGAATCTAAAGTGTGTCTCTTCCACATATTGTACAGCACATAGTTGGAACTTGTCTCTTATCCATTCAGCATTTTGATTGAAATGATTAATTCATTCATGTTTTAGTGTAGTTACTGACAAGAAAGGATTTACGTATGCCACTTTGCTATTTGTTTCCTATATATTTTATGTCTTTTTTGTTGTTGTTCAGTTCTTCCAATACTGCCTTTTTAAAAATATTTTCCAGTGAACCATTTAGATTCCCTCTTCCTTTCTTTTCTATATATTTTTGAGTATGTTGTAAGTGGTTTGTTTGGGAATTGTTGCACAAATTTTAATTTATAACACCTTTGTTTGGATAAATATCAGTTTAATTTCAATGTTATACAAAACTGCATTTGTATAGACCTAGTCTCCCTCCCCAACTTATTGTCACAAATTATATCTTTAGACATCATTCTAATCAACTTGACTTGTATTTAGTGCAGCATTCGTTTTCTTTTAAGATAGAAAAAAGTGGATTCACAAACAAAAATACACTATATTTGTCTTTTGTAGTAACAATGTAGTAACCTTTACTGTTTTCCTTTATTTCTTCATACATTTGCAAGTTACTGTCCAGTGGTTTTTGTTTGTTTGTTTGTTTTTTGTTTTGCAGTAAATAGCTCCTTTTAGTATTTGATGTGGGGCTTGTTGGCTAGTAGTAAACTTTCTCAGTTATTGTCTGTCTAGAGTTTCTTAATTTCTTCTCATTCCTGTAGGATAGCTTTACGGGATGTAGAATACTTAGTTGACAGGTTTATGTTTGTTTGCTTCCTTTCAGTACTGTTAATAAATTAGCTACTGCTTTTGGATGTCCCGGTTTTTGCCATTTTCACTACATCTTGCCAGAACCAAACTAGTTAGATTTTCTGTTTTTAGTGATCTACTTTGTTTTCTCTTTCTGCTTCTGATTTATTTTTTAACACTCACTGCATTTAATTAGACCTCAAGTAAAATTTAGAATTTTCAATTTGTGCAACTCAAAGAAAAATTTCCACCCAAAGCACCCACCATCAGAAATCTTGACTGCTTACTGACAACTTCATACCCTAAGGTACCTAATCTGGCTGGGTCTTAACAACCTTCTGTTGAATTACCACTTCTATATTCCAATTCTTATTAGAAATTATGATCAAATATTCAATTATCTTCATCTTTTATCTAAAAATTCACCTTTACCTCCAGGATTTCTGTTACAAATCCAAACCTATCAAAATATTTATAGAAATAAAAATGGCTTCTGTTTAATAAGCTCTACCCATCTTTGGAGGCAATTGTCAAGTTATTATTAGTAACTTCTTCCATTAGATGATCATATTTGTATTTCTGTATATGAATTCTCATTGTTCTTCTACATTACATATGACTTCTTATAGCATATTTTGTCTCTGCCATGGAATACAATTCTTTTGGTAGGATCACTTAACTTGTTTTCCCAACTATGCCATAAGTTTTTTCAGAGCAAGAAAAAGGCCAACATACAGTAGATGATCAATAAATACTTGTTAATAATAACGAACTCAATAAAAACATTAAGTACACACTAAGATTTATTGGTGGGGCTGAATGATGAAGGAAGCCATTCTATAATGTAAGCAGTATTTAAAAGGAAATACATAAGACAACAGCAACATCCTTGCTGAAGAAATAATCAGCTTTAATAATGTTCTGTTTCACTGAACACTATGGTAGTAAATATTTCCATTTCTTCCATCCTCATTCCTAATGATCCTCTCCATTTACCTGAAAAGACTAAGCAGGACTTTTTTTCATACTTTGCTATGGTTTAAATGTCTCTGTCAGAACTCCTGTTAAAACTTAATTGCCAATGTAATGACATTAACATAAAGATCTTTAAGAGGTCACTAGGTCATCAGGGCTCTTCCCTTATAAATGAATTAATTCTGTAATCATGGGTGTGGAATTTGGTCTTTTAAAAAATTCTCTGTGTGTGATGCTTGTACTTACTCGCCATGTGATGCTTTCTGCCATGAACTGGACATTGTCAGATGCTAGTGCCATTCTCTTGGATTTCCTAGGCTTCAGAACCACAAGCCAAAGTAATCTCTTCTCTTCATAAATTATTTTATCTGTTATTTTGGCACAGCAGAAATAAACAGACTAAGGCTTGTGCTAATGAATATGATTTTTTAATATTTTAGTTGTTAATCATCCTACAGCACTTACAGAAATTCTAGCATATAGATTACATCCAAACTAAATTTTCTCTCCCTTCACTTATGATGTTTTCATACCCAGAAAAACATGAAAAAGCTTTCAAGAAAAAAAAAATCCCTAGCACAGCTGATGTAGTATTTGCAAAGTAAAACCTTCAATATCAATTTTACTGATTTTCAATCAAAAGACAGGTAGGATGATAATTATTTTTGCTATAGCGACATGACTTTCTTCTTGAGTCAGACTACCATAGCAGTAAGGTCTTATAGAAGAAGAACAGCAGTTCACACACTAAGTTTCATTGCATAAATAATAAACTCATTTTATTCTAGAACAAACCATCCATGTAAGCAGAGGTGCCTTTGTTGTTATTTTTTACTTAATGCAGACGTTGAAAAACAAAGCGGTTTGATTTACATTGGCCACTCACTAATTAGTAGAAGTAAATTCCTCTGAAAATGGAATTGGGGGTGATTTTCACAGTGTCAACAGGGCCAATGAGGCAAGGGTCGGGACATGGTATAAGAAAGCTAGTACACAAAGTTTAGGTAGCTCTGAAAAATACTTTCTAAAAGGCCATGAATAATAATCTCTAAATAAAGAAATGCATATCACTCCTGCAGCTCTTAAAGCTGATTAATATAATGCTAATAATGCCAAAAATAATGATGGTGATGATGAAGATAAAGTTAGTATTTGTCAGAGATATATTCTACACCTGAGATTATGGTAGGTACTTAGCTGAATGAATTTGATAAATCTTCACAGAATCATTGGAATTTATGTACGTCAGTCCGGGTCTGTCAGAAAACAGAAACCACACAGCAACACAAACAGTAAAAGTTTACTATAACAAATTGTAAGATGATTATATAAAGATACAACTATAAAAGAACTTTAGAGATTTACTTAGGGCTAAGGGGATGTTTAAGGAAGAAAAATCTTGAAAGGGGTGCTTCTTCAAACCTGGGATTCAAACCTCATATGATGAGGTGTTGCAGACCCAAGCATAGAAGAGATTCTTTGGGTTGCCCAGACCAGAGCTGGACCATATGTCAGAGCAGGAAGATGCTACACCCCAGGTCATATTTGAGTGTTTTTGTCAGGCAGGTGTGCAGAGCAAGCTCTGCTTGCTGTCAGGGCAGCATTGCCATGTGACCTCTGGTGCACATATCCAACTGGTGAGAGCTTTGGGAAACATTCTCTGGAGCACAGGAGGATGGAGGCTTGTGGATGATGTGCAGAGGGAGCTGACAAAGACTTCACTACACCAGTGTCCATGACCAGTAAGCTAAAGTGAAGTGATTATCAGGCCCAGGTTGGAGATTGTGTGGTCACAGAGAAACCAGCATGCTCTGGGGCATGGTTATGGTAGAGCAGCATGGAGTGACCCACGCACACTCAGTGCTGACTGTGCAGAAGGTACAAGAAAGAGCTAAGTGACAGCATCTTGTAAACTAAGAGAAGACCCCTTCCTGTACAATATCCAGCATTGCCTGCAAAATTTCACATTGTGCTAACTGTAAATAAAAAATGCTTAGTTTCAGTCCATTATATGCGAGCAGGTACTGAAAGATGACCCTCCATCTGAGAGACAAGAAACTAATAACTGGTGCAACATAATGCTATTTTAGTTTCATTTTAAATGTGAGAAAAACTTTAGAGGCAGTTAAATGACTTATTCAAATCATGTACTAGTAGGTAGAGAAAATTGCATATTTACCTAGATACTTTTATTTAAAGGCATTGAGCTAATCAAATAAACAAATACATAATACTGGATGCTTAATATGCTCTGGATGCCTAATATTACAGATGCACTGTTGTGGGGGCTTCTAGGTATCCAACCAAATATGTTCCATTTTATTTCACGTAGGAACTATATTTTCATACACTCTCTCCTTTACTGAAAAATGCGTCCATAAGTCCAAGTTCTCTACATTAGAAAGTGAGAAAAAGTGATGTGAGCCATGCTTCTTCATTTTCCTTCCATCAAAAAGATGACTAGCAATGGCTAGCATATTCTTGGAAGCAAGCATAAGATGGCAAAACCCAGCTTCAGTCTCATCTCAGCATCTCTGAATGTGGAACAGAGTTTCCCACGAGAGAGAAATAGAATCTTGTTCTTTCTACCAGTTTTTAAAAGTATACCCTCAGATATTCATAGACAGATAATTATGCATATAAAACATTACAATATATTGAGAGTTGTTGTCTTTTTTATTTCCTGATATATATGAATGATCACTAAATATCAGAAATGAAAATACTTCTTAATTTTAATTAATATTGATAAAACCTTAGGGATCTGCCTACTGTATGTGAAATAATATTTGTGACAATCCCAAAACTCATTCACCTTGGATTTTGCCTTGAATTATTTTTTCTTAATTTTGCTTGTCATGAATTAAGCACAATCTCATTATTTATCTGTTTTTGAAGGTGCATTGTCTTAATATACAAATGTTCTTTGAGTATCTTCACTGAATTTTGGCTTGCACTTACCTCTTGTTGCTTAGTATGATTCTCTGTAAGGATTTATACTATATGGTGTACAGTCATGCATAGGTTGACATCTTGGGAAACAGCTTAGCATAACGAATATTTTTAGAAATTTAGAGTCAGAGGACCCATGTTCATAGCCCAATTCTGTCGCTCTCTATTTTGGAGCAAGTTCCTTAATATCTCTGAGTTTCTGTCCCCTAGTTGAAAATATCACAAATATTTGTCCTTTGCTGAGGCTTATTTGAAGATTATGAGAGGTGATATAAGTAAAACATGCTACGCCAATGTTGATTCCTATTATAGCTATAACATAGAAAATGCTCACTAAATATTTGATAAAATGAATTACAATGAATGGAAACTATCTATTGAGCCTGTTATGGTATCAGTGAGATTTCCCAGGAAGCTGTTTTAACTTTTATAACTAGTACACTGAAGGAAATTTTTACCGAGTACATGAAAAGCCTGAGATAAAGTCATCTTCTAAATTTATCCAACTGCTACCAGAGTATATTAGACATCACAGAAATAAAAACTGCAATGATGTGGGGAAAGGTAGAAAATAGTGAATATATAAATTAATTTTTTTAGAAGACACATTCAAGTTGAAGTGAACTGGTTCAAAAGGTAAGCTGTCAGACATATCCTAGAAGAGATAATGAGGATTTCCTGCCAGTGCTATTCTGACAGAAATTCCATGATGTTTACATAGAGAAAAGACTGGTTAATAGGAATTTAAATAATACATGGCTTGAATGTCACCATTCATGTGCTTCTCCAAGAAGTGTTGATGTCACGTTAAAATTCTACAAGAGAAAATAAT
The DNA here is from genome assembly GCA_027257055.1 of Cephalopachus bancanus. Taxonomy (NCBI): domain Eukaryota; kingdom Metazoa; phylum Chordata; class Mammalia; order Primates; family Tarsiidae; genus Cephalopachus; species Cephalopachus bancanus. The sequence continues at coordinate 26,108 of JAPVLO010002301.1, read as the reverse complement.
GCAACAATTGTTTTGTGAGGTTCAGTACCCTCCTCATTCCACTTGCATGCAGTGTGGAAATGTGACACAGGCCAATCATTGGCTTATTTGGGCAAGGTATGTCAGGGTTCGATGGAGATCATTTCAGTGCATGAAACAGGAGCCCATTTAAGGCAGCTCAAGAGACAGGGAGCAATATCAAGTATTCAGAGTAGCCTTGTGAAAATCCAGAGAGTGCTGAACAGTCAGCCTTGCAAGGGTCTGGAACTGAGACACTCTTGACTGGTTTCTCATTCATCCCTCTCTCTTGTTCTCATGGCCTCTCTGGCTCAACATGGTTTCTCATTGTGCCTCAGCTCTTTTCTCCTTTCTATAAACCATTCAAGATTCTGCTGCATATTTATCTAGTACATGGACCCACTAAAGCACCTTTAGAGCACCTCTGTCCAACTTCCCTTTCCCAACTTCCCTCTGGATCACTTACTTTGAGTTCCTGAAAAAAATGTTTTTGCCCAAATTTATTTTTCCAATCCGGCATATGCAAGTCATTAATTCAATAAGCCATGGCCAGAAGGGAGAATTACCTGATTTATTGCCCAGTCGATAGGAGCTCTTGGTAGAACTGCTTTTCTGAAACAAAGCTCAGAAGGAACTTGTACCACAAAATCTGGCTAGAACACATTATGATGAAAATGCACTGGACTAGAGGGTAGGTATTTGTTTTGTGCAAGTTCTGAAAATACTACCATTTAATTATAGGACCTTAGGTGAGTCCAGGTATAGGTCTCTTGTTTGTAAATGAAATCAGTTAGACTACTAGATGACTATAAATAACTCTTCCAGCTCTAACTGACATGATTTTCCTGTAAAAATAAATTAGGTTCATATAAATTCTAGGATTGACTGAAACAATTGTGTCATGTCTTAGATTGTCTTCTTGATACCTGATTGTATCTCTCAATAAGTTTGGCAAAATGTTTAATAAATATTGGAATCATTGTTATAGTAGGTTTGCACAGCTGAACTATTACTGTAGAAAAAAGATATATTTTAATATAGTTTATTATTTATTATTTAACAATATGGTTTATTATTTCCATTCTTTGAACAGAAAAATGTTTCCATGTGAACAATCTCACCATACATGGAGCAATGCTTTATTCTGTCCATATCTATGACTACAGAAGGAGTAAGGAGCAATCTATAGAAACACAACTCACCACTTTCATTTAGTATAAAAATTTATAAAACATATAAATAACGTGATTTATAAAGTAGACCTAAGGAGCAAGTGTACAGTTATGTTGCATAAAACAACTTTATATTACCAATGCACATTATTGCATGTGCGTGTGTGTACACACACACATGCAATACTCATATTGTCTCATAAAAACAGTAATAAAAATTAACTCAAATACTGAAAAAAGCCTTCTGTGATCAGAATGCATAAGAAAGAAAGAAAGAAAGAAAGAAAGAAAGAGAAAAAGAAAGAAGGAAGAAGGGGAGAGGGAAAGAGAAAAAAGAAAGAGAGAAAGAAAGAAAGAAAAAGGAGGAGGAAGAGAAGCAGCAGGAGGAGGATGAGGAAAGGAAAGGAAATCAGGAGGGAAGGAAGGAATTTATTTTTAAAATCTCAGAAACTATTTGGCCAAAGAGCAAGTAAAATAAAAAGCTTGAAATATCCTGAAGGTATTTGGGTAATTAACTAGGATGCCGCATCTTGAAATATAAACTAATTCCAGTTAAAAAACAATGATCAGAAACAAATCTTAAATACTCATATTTAGAAAATATAATGAAATAAATTATTTCAACATTTATTTGGCCAGGTACAGTTGTGCATACCTGTAATCCTAACACTTTGAGAGGTTAAGATGGCAGGATTGCTTGAGCCCAGGAGGCGAGAGGATTGTGTGAGGATTGCAGCACAGCAAGACTTTGTTTCTACAAAATTAAGAAAAATAAAAATAAACAGGCAGAGTGATGCATGCCTGTAGTCCCAGCTACTGGGAGACTAGGGTGGAAGGATCACCTGAGTCCAGGATGCCGAAGCTGCAGAGAACCATGATCATGCCACTGTACTCCACCTTGGGTGACAGAGTGAGACACCAACTCAAAAAAAATTATTTTAAAATGTTAGACAAGTAATTAAAGCAATCCCAAGAAAAACATAAGAATGAATTAAAGACGGAAGCATAAATAAACTAAATAACTGCTTCTAAAAAATATATTAAAATATATTAAAAACTAATTGAATGCAATTTTTGTAAGGGAAACTCAGATAAATCACACAGACCCAAAAGAAAAATTTATAAGAAGGCACTAACAACAGGTTGCACAGATATATATATCAAGGACACACACACATTTATTTATATATATCAACAAAATGCAGTTTGACATTGGAAGTTTACATGGTATGAATAAATTTCAAAGAAAATATAAAGCATCCAAAATTACTCCAGATAAAAGATCCAAAAGACAATTAGTTAAGCTCCAACATGTAAAGAACTTGAAAGCCTTTATTTCTATCTTCACAACAGTAAAAAATTAAAACTGAAAATCAATGTCTTTTCTAAGATTAATCAGATATTTGTGGTCACAAGCCAAATATTCACCCCAAAAGCTGGAGGAGAAGAAGTGATACAGAGATCTGATATCAGTGTACCTGAAATGAAAGCTGACGGAGTCAACTCAGGGTAATTTTGATAAGGTATTAGAAGCTGAAGAGGGCAAAATTAAAAATTAAGAACCACTTGGGGACCAGTCTTGGGGAGGGTCTTCACACTTTAATGGAATTTTCCAAGTTTTCAATGAAAATTATAAGAATATAAAAGCTCACATGTTTATTTCACCAGGAGGAGAATGTAACCATTTTAAAACAGTCCAGAGCACTCTTAATAACAAAACTCTGTCTTCTAAAATAAGCTATTTTTTCCAGAGACTTATCTAATTTGAGAGATGTATGATTAGCCAACATGAGTCCCATCTTATCATCCTCTCTCTTATAAAGGAAGGACAAATTTCTAAGAAATGCTCTGCAAGTCACAGCCCAGGGAGAGTCAGGGTTGTTGTCTTAGTTCTTTTGTATTACTATAAAGGAATACTTAAGACTGGAGAATTTATCAGGAAAGCAGGTGTGTTTGGCTCACAGTTTGGTAAATTAAACAAGAAGCATGGCACAGGCATCTGCACCTGCTGAGGAACTCAGGCTTCTTCCACTAATGGTAGAAGGGGAAAGTGAGGCAGTATATGCAGAGATCACATGGTGAGAGGAAGCACGAGAAAGAGGGAGAGTGTTAAACTTTTTTAAAGAACCAACTCTCTCTAGAGCTAAAAGCTAGAACTCACTCAATACTCTCCTTCAGGGAGGACATTAATCTATTCATGTAGGATCCACCCTCATGACACAAACACCTCCCTTAGGTCCCACCTTCAACACTGAGGATCAAACTTCTACACAAGGTTTGAAGGTGACAAATATACCAAACCATAGCACTCACCAAAAGCCTGAGAGTAAAGTATATGATGTCAGAATATTTGTTGTTTTCAAATCCTTACCTCCCACACCCAGAAATCCAATAGAGTACAACTGATAATGTTACAAATTTTACAGGCTCTATTTAAAAAGGAGTTTCAAGATAAACTCAAAGACAAAAGACTAAGTGAAAAAAGAAAACTAAAAAAAAATTGAAGTCTATGACACCTACAGCTACAGTAAACATTAAATACAGCCCAGACTAACCATATTAGAAAACACCTTTGCTCTAAAAGCCTAATTATGTCTCTATTATCCAATGTCATGCACAGTTTTTAAATAAAAGAATTACAAGATACATTAAAACGAAAGAAAACAATCTTAAGAAATAAAGCAAAAAATTCGAAGCCAAATTCAAAGATTTTAGAATTCTCATATGGAAATTAAATAAATAATATACATTTGTAAGTGGTTTTAATGAGAAGAGTATGCATTATATAAGAACAGTGGAACATGTAACCAGAGAAGTGGAAAATCTAAGAATCATAAGAAAGTGTGTAAATCAAGAACGCTAACAGAAATTAAGAATGCAAGTGATAGACTCATTAGTAGAGGAGACACAACCAAGGGAAAAAAAGTGAGCTTGAAGTAGGGATAGAAACTTTAAAATGAAAGGAAAGAGAAAAAAGAATTTAAGCAGAATGTTCTAGAACTGTGGGGAAAATTACAAAATGATGTAATATAGAATATAGGCATACTAAAAAAAGGGGAAAGAATAATAAATATTTTGAGGTAATAATATCTCAGAATTTTCTAAATTTTTTGGCGGACACCAAGCCACAGACCCAGGGAATTCAGAGAACATATAGCAGAATAAAACCAAATAAATCTTCAACTAATTGTATTATATTTAAAGTACAGAAATCTAAGACAAAGAGAAAATTATATTATAAGAAATGATAGAGAAAAAACAAAATGTATTTATATAAAAGAATGAGAATTAAATTAGACCACTCATCTGAAACCATGAAATCTACAAAAATATAAGCACAACGTTTCAAGTACCAAATTTAAAAAAACACCAAACTAAAAAATTGTATCCACAAAAATTATTCATTGAAAGTGAAAGAAAAATTAAAACTTTCTTAGATAAACAAAATATGAAGGAATTTGTCACTATTGAATATGCCTTTATTTTTTTTCTTTTCAGCTTTAAAAAAATTTTTATTTTAAAAAATTTTTATTTTGAAGATGTAGGGTACAATTCAGGATTAGGTATACAAATATTCATTATGCAGGTACCCTTGTTGATGAAGTGTGCCCCCCACCCCTGGCAGTTTCCCACTACTGCCAATCCTACTTGACTGCCCTGGCAGTTCCCAACTATTGCCATTCCCTTCCTTACAGTATTATGATAATTGCTTAAGGTCCGCTTTTGAGTGAAAATACGTGGTACTCAGTTCTTAGTTTCTGTGATATATCACTCAGTGTTAATAGACTCTAAGTCCAGCCAAGTTGCTGTGAAGTTCATATGGCTGCATAAATTACATTGTGTATATGTACCTCATTTATTATATCCAGTCCTCTTTTGATGGACAGCACAGTTGTTTCCATGTTTCTACTGTTGTGAATAATACTGCAATAAACATGCATGTGCTGGTATCTTTTTCGTAGAATAATTCGAGTTTCTCCAGGTATATTCCCAGTAGGGGGATTGTGAGGCAATATTGAAGACTGATTTTTAGATCTTTTAGGAATCACAACACTGTTTTCCACAGAGGTTGTATTAGATTACACTCACCTCAACAGTATAGAAGTGTTCCCTTTCCCCCACACCCTCTTCAGCATCTGTTGTTTTTAGAGTTATTGATGATGGCTATCCTGACTGAAATTAGGTGGTATCTCAGTGTAGTTTTAATTTACATTTCTTTGATGACAAGTGAGGCTGAGCATTTTTTCATATATGTGTTGTCTGCTTGTATCTCTTTTGAGAAGTGTCTATTCATATCTTTTGCCCACTTTGTAATGGAGATTTTTTTTTTCAGCATGTTTGAATTCCTAAACTAGTACAGCCTCTGTGGAAAACAGTATGGCTATTCACAAAAGTTCTAAAATTTGACCTTCTTTGCAGTCCCACAATCCCCTGACAGTGAATATACCCAGAAGAACTCCAATCACTCTATGAAAAAGATACCTGCTCACATATGTTTATCACAGCATTGTTCACTGTAGCAAGAACATGAAACCAACGTGCTGCCCATCAAAAGAGGACTGGATTAACATAATGTGGTACATATACACAATGGAATATGATGCAGCCATAAAGAAGGAAAATATTGGCGGACTCAGTGGCTCAGCCTGTAATCCCGCGCCTTTGGGAGGCTGAGGTGAGTGGATTGCCTGAGCCCGCGGGTTCGAGACCCACCTGGGCAGCGAGACCTCATCTCTACAATAAATCAAAAAATCAGCCGGGTTTGGTAACACATGCCTGTATTCCAGCTACTTGGAAGACTGAGGCGGAAGGATTGCCGGAGCCCAGCAGGTCGAGGCTGCGGTGGCCGGGAGCGGCCACTGCACTCCAGTCTGGGTGACAGAGTGAGACTCCAACTCAAAAAAAAAAGAAAGAAAATATCATAAACTTTATAGCAATTTGGATGGACTTAAGGCCTATAATACTGAGTGATGCTCTCACTCATAAGCAGACCTTGAACAATTATCACAATACTATAAGAAAAGGATTGGCAGTAGTGGGAAACTGCTGGGGAGGGAGATGGTATTGGCAGCAGTGGGAATCTGCCACATGAGGGGAGGCACACTTCATCAACAAGGATACCTGCATAATGAACATTTGTAGACCTAACCCTCAATTGCTCCCCACATCTTTAAAATAAGAAAAATTAAAAGAGAGAGAGGTTAGAAAAGAAAAAAAATTAAAATGGCAAAACAACCTCCTCTGGAACCAATAAGTGTTTATAGGAAGGTTGTAGGATACAGGGTTAAAGTGCAAAGTTAATTATTTTGCAATATAACGGCTATGAAAAACTGGAATTTGAAATTAGAAACACAATATTATTTACATTACAGGAAAAATTAAAATGCTTAGATATAAATCTAGCAAAATACATACATACACAATCTATATGAGAAAAACCAAATAAAAAAGATTAAAAAAATTAGAGGATATTTAAATAAAAGAAATTTTATGTTCGTTAAGAGATTAACTATTGTTAAGATATAAATTCTTCTCAATTGATTAAAGATTTAACCTAATCCTAATAAAATCTCATCAAGTTATTTTGTGAATCATCAAATTTATTATAAAGTGTATATATAAATGTAAAAGGTATAGAATAACCAATTCAATACTGAAGAAGAAGAAAAAGTTGGAAAACTCACATGATTCAGTTTGAAGTCTTACTAAAAATTGACAGTAATTGGGACAGTGTGGTACTGGTGGAAAAAAAGGGGCAAATATGTCGATGGAGCTGCATAGAGAGCCCAGAAATTGACCCAGAAAAATATAGCCAAATAGATAAGGCAATTCAGTTGCGATAAGATAGTCTTTTTATTCCACAAATGGTGGATGTAAAGGAGAAGAAAGAAGGTGAAGGGAAGGTCAGGAGAGAAGAGAGGAAGGACTGGAGATGAGAAGTAAAGAAAGACCTAGACTTTACACCTTTAACCAAAAAAAAAACTCAAAGTTGATGATAGACCAAACAGCAAAATGTAAAACTATAAAATATCTAGAAGATAGCACAGGAGAAATCTACACAATTTTGGGTTCAGCAATAAGTTTCTAGATACATCACCAAAAATATGAGTTATAAAAGAAAAAAATTGGTAAATTGGACTACATTATAATTAAAAACTTCTGCTCTGGAAAGAAACTGCTAAGAATAAAAAGGCAAGTCACAGACTAGAAGAAAAACAGACTGAAAAGAAGTATCTGATAATGGCCTCGTAGTGAAAATAAAGAAATTTTAAAACTCAAACCTTTCTTTAAAGTATATATTTTTAAAGAACTAAAGAGTTATCTCAGTAAAAATGTGCGGATAAGAAAAATATGAAAAGATGTTCATCATATGACCTAAAGGAATTGCAAATTGAAACGAGATACCACTATAAACCAATTAGAATTACTAAAATCCATCAGCATTAATGATACCAATTGATGGTGAGAATGTGAAACTGTACAACTGTATTGGAAGTCAGTTTGACAGAGTCTCACAAACCTAAAGATAGTCTTAAATATAATACAAAAGTCACAATCCTTGGAATGTATCCTAATTAATTGAAAATTTATGTCAATGAAAAAGCTTGCTCATGAACATTCATAGCAGCATAATTAGTATTCAATCAAGATACCCTTCAATACGTGAATGGATGAAGAAACTGTAATGCATTTGTGGAACATGCTACCAAAAAAATGAGCTATCAAACCATGCAAAAATATAGGAAATGTAAATGCATGTTAGTCAGAGAAAGAAGTCAGTTGAAAGGCTACATATCATATGATTCCGACTATACATTCTGAATAGAAATAGGAGATAGAAAAAAAATCAGTGAGTGTTCGGGATTTAGGTAGCGCTGGTAGGAGAATAAATAGCTAAACACATTGGATTTTTAGGGCACTGGAATTATTCCGTTTGATAGTTTTACAAAATTTTAAGACTGAAATAGCAGACTGAAAGGTTACTTTTTATTACTCTCCTTTCTCAAAAATTTCTTGGGAATTTCATAGACCATAATCTCATTAGTAAAGTATAGCAGATTCTTTCACTCTCTTCATTCCCAAAATATGACCAGAATATTTTGGTGCAATCTTTGAGATATTTTGAAACACACTCTCATCACAGCCCCTTGTTTTTTCTCATTCAGCAGTGATTTTTGAGAGTCCTTATCATCTCTACATACTCATTTTTTCAGTAGTATCTTAAGTCCTTTTCTTTATTTCAATAGCTTTAGGGGGTACAAATAGTTTTGGGTTACATGATTGCATTGTATAATGGCAAAGAAGACTAGGCTTTTAATGTACCCACCATTCTTGCTTGAGCACATTGTACCCAACATGTGATTTTTCATCCCTCCACTGCTTTCCCCTCTTGCTTCTGAGTCTCTGGTGTCCATTATATCATTCTCTATGCCTTTGCAGATCCTTAGTTTAGCTCCTACTCATAGGTGAGAACATGTGGTGTTTGGTTTTCTGTTCCCATGTTAGTTCACTTAGGACGATGTTCTCCAGCTTCATCCAAGTTGCTGCAAAAAACATTATTTCATCCTTTTTGATAGCTGGATAATATCCCGTAGTGTATGTATGGCACATTTTCATTATCCACTGATCAGCTCATGGGTGTTTAGGTTGACTCCATGCCTTTGCAATTGTGAATTGTGCTGCAATGAATATGCAAGTGTCCTTTTTATATAACAAACTTTGTTCCTTTGATTAGCTACCTAGTAGTGGAAATGCTGTATCACTCTATCTACATTTAATTCTTTGAGAAATCTCCATACTGCTTTCCCTAGAGGCTGTACTAATTTGCAATCCCATCAATACTGTGTAAGTATTCCCTTTTCACTGCATCCGTGCCAGCATGTTATTTTTTAAATAACAGCCATTCTCACTGGTGTAAAGTGGTATTTCATTGTAGTTTTAATATCTGTTTCATAAACACTGATGATGAGCATTTTTTATGTGTTTCTTGTTCATTTGTATATCATCTTTTGAGAGATGTTTGTTCATGTCATTTGCCCATTTTCTAAAGAAGTCATTTGCATAATCCATTATTATAAAATATGTATTTTTTCTTAACTTTAAGGGTTCTAACTAGTCCATGCTTCAAAGTTTGAGGTGTATAAGGATGCTTAGATGTACTGGATAAGATCCCCCGTGTATTGGGTATAAGTTTTACTTTTTCCTTTAGTCTAAGTGTTTTGTTTCAATTACCCTCAAACTAAGGGCTCCCCAAGAGCAGGTGACTTAAGAAGGAGGCGTCCAGAGAGAAGGCTGGCAAGAAAGTGTGGGAGCAGGAGAGGGCAGAGGGGAGGCAGAGGGGAGGCCTGGAGTATAAATTGTGCCACAGAGATACCCTGACCTGGTACACAGGATGTGGCTTTCACACAATCCCAGGTCTCATTAAGACATTGACAAAGGCCAACTTTCAGCTCCCTGCTGATTCTGGGCTCAGTTAGCCAGGAGCCAGTGGAAGTTTCCAAAGAAGAGCTGAAGGATCTGGGAGTAAACAGAAAAGTCCCTAAAGGAGGCACCTGGACAGGAGGGATCCAATCAGACCTGGAACCTGAGTGGACCACCAACATACTCTGTCTCATTCACCCCTCTTGTATGTGTGTGCAATAATCCTAAGAGTCTTACAAAACAGAGGGCGTCCTGGGTTTCTGTGCACATTGATTTTGTTGAAAGAAGGTGGCTGTACTGCCTGCTGAGGTTAACCACAGGATAATTTGCTGTAGGCTTCAAGTCATGGTATTTGGTGGCCATCAATCCTGTGACTCTGCGCCAGGACAGAGCAAAAATCTCTTCTAAAAATCACGTTTTTCCCCAAGGTCAAGGAAACTGACTTTCAAAGTAACTGCACTGTTTCTCATGCCAGACAACAATGACTGAAAGTTCTTGTTGCTCCGTATTCTCACCAGCATTTTGTCTTGTCGGTGTTTTGGATTTTAGTCTCTACTATCAGTGTGTAGAGGCAGCTCATTGTTGTTATATTTGCAATTTCCTAATGACATATGCTATTGAATATCTTTATATATGTTTATTTGCCATCTGTATACCTTCTTTGGTGCCCTGTCTTTTCAGACTTTTTGCCCAGTTTATTTTTTTTAATCGAGTTGTTTATTTTCTAACCGTTGAGCTTGAAATGTTCTTTTTATATTTTGGGTAGCTGTCTTTTATGAGATGTATGTTTTGTCAAGCTGTATCTCCCAGTCTGTGGCTTGTTATTACATTTGCTGAACACTGTTTTATGCAAAGCAGACATTGTTAATTTTAATGTAATTCAAAGAATCATTTTCAAGGACTGTGCTTTCACTGTTGCATTGTCAAAATCATCTTCAAACCTAAAGTCACCTAGATTTTCTCTTATCTTTCATATTTTTATTTTTTTGATATGCAATCCATTTTGAATTAATTTTTGTGAAAGTTACAAGGTCTGTGTCAATTTATTTTTCATGTGGATGTCAGGCTAGAATTCATTTTTCCCATAAGTATATCTAAATACTCAGCACTATTCATAGGTAGACAATTGCAATTGTTTCTGGTTTATTATTCCTGTACTTTCTACATAAATAAACAGATGTATGTATAATTTCTTATGTTGCCTCTGTAAAGTAGCATGCCATAAATGCTCTTTTGCACTTTGTGTTTATCCTTTTAAAATGTTCTTTAAACTAGTACAACCTCTGTGGAAAACAGTTTGGCATTTCCTAAAAGATCTAGGAATTGACCTTCCATATGATTCCACAATCCCCCTTCTGAACATAAACCCAAAGAAACTCAAATCACTATGAAAAAGATATCTGCACATGCAGGTTTATTGCAGCATTATTCACAACAGCAAAAACATGGAACCCACTGTGCTGCCCATAAAAAAAAAAAAAAAAAGACTGGATAAAAAAATATGGTACATCTATACAATGAAATATTATTCAGCCACAAAGAAGGACAAAATTATGAACTTTGCAGCAACTTGGATGTACTTTGAATCTATAATACTGAGTGATCTATCACAGAAACAAAGAACTGAGTGCTACATGTTCTCACTCATAAGTGGACCTTGAGCAATTATCATAATACTATAAGAAAGGGAATGACAGTAATGGAAACTGCCAGAGGAGGGAGAGGGTGCACATCTTATCAACAATGGTAACTGCATAATTACCATTTGTATACTTGACCCTGAATGCTACCCCACATTTGTAAAACAAAAAGACTAAAAAATATATAACTCACAAATAATATGTGATAGTTTATAGATATTTGACTCAATCTTTTGTATCTTTTTAAAGTAAGCATATAGTGGTACAGAGTTTATATGTGTCTTTCTGCTATTTATTAGCATGTGAGGTCACTTTCAATAGCACATCGAGTCTCTATGTTCAGGAAAAAAAAATACACACACAGGCACATGTGTATGTGCATGTGTCTCTTCTGATCATTTTCTGCTATGTGTTTGGTCTTTATTCCCCTCAACATTTCAAAGTTTATTATTGTTAAAAATATTATTCATTTACCTGTTAATATACCTTTGAGTAATGTCTCTCATAATGATAGTTACTTCTGAGTTAGTGACAATTTTGTCACATATATTTAAAACAAAACTTTACTTTCAAGTAGTTTTAGCTTTACATAAAAATTTCAAAATTAACACAGAGAGTTCCAGTATACTTATCACCAATTATTCCTTATTGTTAACATCTTACATCACTGTGGTACATTTGCCACAACTGAGAAGCTGTTACTACTAATTTAATACCACAGTTCATTTGGATTTCACTAGTTTTTCCCCAATGTTCTATTTTCTTTCCCAGAATCTCATCCAAGATATCATATTAGGCTTACTTGTCATATGTCCTAGCGTCTTCTAGTTTGGGATGTTTCTCAGACTTTTCTCATTTTTGATGATCTTGACAGTTTTGCGGAGTACTGATCAGGTATTTTGTAGATTTGTTTATTTAGATTTATTGTTTTTTCGTCAAGTTTAGACTGGGGCTATGGATTTTTGGAAGAATGACCACAAAGGTAAAGTACCATTCTCATATCCTCATAATGGACATGTTATGACATTTCCCTGATGAGGCTAATCTTGATAATCTGTTTTGCAGATCTTTCCACCATAAAATTACACCCTCTGTCTTCCATACTCTCCTCTTTGTAAGCAATTCACTAAGCACAGCCCACAATCATGAGATAGAGATAAAACTCTACTTCCTTGAAGATGAGTATTTAGGTAAATTATATGGTATTCTTCTACATGCTAAATTTGTCTTTTCTCTCTCATTTAATTGTTCAATTTTTATGAATATCAATATGGGCTCATGAATATTTTACTTTATGCATTTAATTACAATTACATTACCTGTTTTGTTCTTCAAGGTCTTCCCGCTTTGACCTTTTCAAGCTCTTTCAAAAGTTTGGCTCCTGCATTTGTTTGACATATTTCTTTCATTTGGTTTCTGAGCATGGTTTTACTTTTTATAAATACAAGATTTCCCAGGCTTATCATGTGTATCTTGTATATTTCCTCAGCTCTTTCTTGATGGAATCCTCATTCCTTTTATTGGAAATCACAAACTGGAGGCTAGATATGCTTATTTCTAGTGGAGTATCCTTGTGTCTAGTCTTTCTCAGAAGACAGAACTGGGAAACATGTGTGTACATTTAATCCATATGTACAGACATATCTGTAATTATTTTATCTATCTGTATAGATATTAAGCTAAACAAAGGTTTTACTGATTACTAATCTAGTCCAGTAATAAATGATTCATTCTAGCCTTTCTCCCTTGGTCTACTGTAATCTCACACTCCATCAGTGAAAAATCTGATGCCAACTGTCTGTCATCAATTTACAGGCATACCTTGAAGATACTGTGGGTGTGGCTCCAAACCACCACAACAAAACAAATGTCACAATTAAGTGAGTCACACAAGGATTTCAATTTTCCAGTGCATATAAAAGTTATGTTTACATTACACAATGGTCTATAAAATGTGAAATGGAATTATGTCTAAAAAAGTACAAGCCTTAATTAAAAATATATTTTATTGCTAAAAGTACTAAAAGTTATCTCAGCCTTCAGCAAGTTATAATCTTGCTGGAGGAATGTCTTGACTCAGTGTTGGTGCTTGCTGATAAAGATTTGGATGACTGTGGCAATTTCTTAAAGTAAGACAACAGTGAAGTTGCTGCATTGATTGACTCTTTTTTTCACAAAAGATTTCTCGGTAGCATGCAATGATGTTTGACAGTATTTTACCCAGAGTAGAACTTCTTTCACAATTAGAGTCAAAACCCTGCCACTGCTTTATGAAAAATGTTCATGTATTTTAAGACCCTTGTGGTCATTTCAACAAGGTTTATAGCATCTTCATAAGGGAAGATTCCATTTCAAGAAACCAAATTCTTTGCTCAACCATAAGAAGCAACATCTTATCCATTCAAAATTGATCATGAGATTGCAGCAATTACGTTACATCTTCAGACACCATTTCTCATTCTAGTTATTTTGATATTTCCACCACATATGCAGTTACTTCCTCCTCTGAAGTCATAGATGAGCGTTGGAATCAAATTCTTTCAAACTCCTGGTGATGTTGTTGTTTTGTCTTCCTTCCATGAATCATGAATTTTCTTAATGGCATCTAGAATAGGGAATCCTTTTAAGAAGGCTTTTAATTTACTTTGCTAAGATTCATCAGAGGAACCACTATCTACGTGAATTATAGCCTTAATAATGCATAGACTAAATCATAAAACTTGAAAGTTGAAGTTACTCCTTAATACCTGAACTGCAGAATGGATGTTTTAGCAGGCATGAAAACAGCATTAATGTCCCTTCACATCTTCATCAGAACTTTTGAATAACTAGGTGCATTGTCAATGAGTGGTAATGTTTTGAAGTTTTTTATCTGAACAGTAGGCCTCGATATTGAGGTTAAAATTTTCAGTAAATCATGCTGTAAACAGGTGTTGTCATCTAGGCTTTGTTGTTCTACTGATAGAGGCCAGGCAGAGTACATTCAGTATAATTCTCCAAGGCCCTAGAATATTCAGAATGGAAAATGAGCAATGGCTTCAACTTAGTCACCAGCCTCATTAGCCCCAATAAGAGAGTCAACATGTCCTTTGAAGCCAGGCATTAACTTCCCTTTTTTAACTATGAAAGTTCTAGGTAGCATCTTTTTTTGTTGTTGTTGTTTTTTGAGGGATTTGTTGTTGTTGTTGTTTTGGAGTTGCACTCTGTCCCCGGGCTGGAATGCATTGGTACGCTAATGGCCACCCCAGCATCAACCTGCTGGGATCTGGAGATTCTGCCTGATTCTTCCCAGTAATCAGAACTACAGGCACAGGCTAGCATGCCTGGCTAACTAGATAGCATCTTCTTTCTTTAAAAAAAAATGTGGAGTATAATTCAGGATTAGGTATACAAATGGTCATTGTACAGGTAAAGTTTGGCCTTCCCTTTGGTCCCCACTTCACCTGGTTTGAGATCAGGTACCCTTATTCCTGTTATGTGCCCCCTGCTCTCCTGGCAGTTTCTGGCTACTGCCAATCTCTTTCTTACATTATTATGGTAAATGTTCAGAGTCCTCTTATGAATGAAAACATATGATACTCATTTCTTTGTTTCTGTGATAAATAACTGAGTATTATAGACTCTAAATCCATCCAAGTTTTTGTAAAGTCCATAGATTTTTGTTCTTTATAGATGCATAATATTCATCATGTACCATATTTCTTTAATCTAGCCCAGATTCATTGGGCAGCATGGTTGGCTCCATGTTTTTGCTATTTTAAATAGTGCTGCAATAAACAGATAGCATCTTATTTCAATAGAAGGTTGTTTTGTCTACACTGAAAATCAAATGTTTTGTATAGCCACCTTCACAAATTATCCTAGGTAGATCATCAGAATAATTTGATTCAGCTTCTATGTCAGCGCTTGCTGCTTCACTTTGTACTAAAATGTTATGGAGATGAATTTTTCCCTTAAACCTCATGAATGAACCACGGCTAGCTTCAAACTTTTATATGAAGTTTGATTACCTCTCTCAGACTTCACAGAATAGAAAATAATTGAGGACTTGCTCTTGATGAAGCTTTGACTAAATGGAATGTTGTAGCTGATTTATTCTCTATCCAGACCACTAAAACTTTCTCCAATATCAGCAATAAGGCTGTTTTGCTTTCTTATCACTTACTTGTTCAGTGGATGAACAATTTTCATTTTCTCAAGAACTTTTTCTTTGTTTTTACAACCTTGCTATTTATCATAAAAGGCCTAGCTTTCAGTCTACGTTATGTGCATTCCACACTAAGCTTAGTCATTTCTAATTTTTGATTTAAAGTGTGAGATGTACAACTCTTCCATGCATTTGAAAAATTAAAAGTCATTGTAAAATAATTAATTAGCCTAATTTAAATATCGCCATGTATCACAAAAAAGGAAGGCTAAGGAAAGAGTGAAAAGTGGGGAAATAGGCAGTGGGCAGTTAGAACACACACAACGTTTATTTATTTATTTATTTTTGAGTTGGAGTCTCACTCTGTCACCCAGACTGGAGTGCAGTGGCCGCTCCGGGCCACCTCAACCTGCTGGGCTCCGGCAATCCTTCTGCCTCAGTCTTCCAAGTAGCTGGAACTACAGGTGTGCACTACCACACCCAGCTAATTTTTTGATTTATTGTAGATGAGGTCTCACCTGCCCAGGTGGGTCTCGAACCCATGGGCTCAGGCAATCCACTCACCTCAGCCTCCCAAAGGAGCAGGATTACATGCTGAGCCATTGAGCCTGGCTACACAACATTTATTAAGTTTGGTGTCTTAAAGGGCATGGTTCATGGTACCTCAAAACAATTACAGTTGTAACATTAAGGATCACTAATCCTACATCACCATAAAATATATAATAATAATGAAAAATTTGAAATACTGACAGAATCACCAAAATGTGACACAAAACCGTGAAGTGAGCACATGCTGGTAGAGAAATGGTGCAGATAGTATTACTTGGCACAGAATTGCCTAAAACCTTCAACTTGTAAAAAATGCAGTATTTGCAAAGTACAATAAAGTTGAGTGCAATACAGTGAGGTGTGCCTTAATCTAATTGGCTAATGCCAGTATACATGTATGGCAGTAGTAGAATTGTTATTCTATAAACACGTCAGTTGTCTTGTGACTAACCATGAGCTATGTGCCTTCTTCTTTAAGAAGTTTTTTTTACCTTAAAATCATTTGTGACAAAGAAGATATTTCAGCAGGCTATAAAATTCAGATAAAGGTTGTGGTGAAGTTATTGGGGTCACCAGTCCAATATATCCCCAGGTGGTGGCAAATATCTCATGGGGCAGGGGGACAAGCTACTTATGCTTCAAAAACAGTTATAGATTAAAGCTTGATTGAGTCTGTGTTTGAAATGATCTTTGAATGTTTGTTTTTAAGTGAAAAATGCCTCTATCGCTGATGATGAGAGTAGCACTTTACATCTATAAATTTCATGTTTATAGGTGGACTCTGTAGTAACATCATTTATTTAACCAGATGTATCAACATGCAAGATATAAAGACTTTTAGACTTTCTGCTACATGATTCTTTTCAGAAATAAGTTTGAACAAAGGAGGCTCAATAATATTTAGTTTGTCAATATTTTATACCTGGATAATCTAGATTTACTCCATACTTCATTGAAGAGGAGAACTGGAGACAAGGGGTGAGAAATTCAGAGAATGATTTAAAAACTCAAACTAGAAAATTTTTAAAAATATAAATTTCAGAAATATGCCTAACATTTGTTAACCAAAAACTTCTTAAACATACATTTCCCCAAATTCACAGTATGTTTTTATTATTAACAAATGGTGCCCTTTTATTGTCAACTGTTGCATCTTTATCCAAAAAGCCTATCATTTTGAAAAATGGTCTTTCTCTACTTTAAAATTTAGAATTTAGTTCTTCATAGAAGAAGATATTTTCACTTATTTTGCATTTGAAACAAATGTACTGTCCTGGGTCTATTTAGAATTTCCCTCAGTGACTTGATCATAATTGGATATAATATTTTTTTACAGAATCTGATCCAGGCTAATATTCACAGTGCTGTGAATTATAGAATACCTCCTCTTGATGTAAACAGTTTTCAGACTGTGGAAATTGGGGATGTTTGAGGCTAAGCTAGATCAGAAGGTTAATGCTCAGTCCCTGAACTTTGTGACTTCCTGACTGAGACAATCCTGATGTGACAAGTAAAGACAAAGGCCAGTAATATCAGCAGGGCTCTTAGAGGACACTCTTCTGGAACACAGAATTTTTCTAGGCATAGCATCTATAAGGCAAGAGTTTGAAGGACCTTTTAATCTAACTTTTGTTTCTAATATAACTTGACTGAAGCTGGATACATGATTTATTCTTAGTCCCAGAGCTGGTGTAGAAGTAGCAGGGTCAGAATTTATACTTCCAGACTTCGAATCCATGTCTTTTTCCTCCACACCTTGCAACAGCAGGGCATGGACTCTGTTTCATGGTAGAGGAGTTAGAATTAAGGGTTTTGTCAAGCAGAGAAGTTCATTCACAGATAGAGGAGTTAGAATTAAGGGTTTTATCAAGCAGAGAAGTCTAGAGCCAGAAAAGTTCAAATAGATCTCCAGTGTATACCACTAATTATCCATGGAAGGTTGATGTGGAACCAAATTTATGAAAAAAATATCATTTTCTCTGTTAAGAGACCAAGATATAAGGAAAATGAGCATGGCTAATGGGGAGAAATGTATTAGGAATGAATATCTGGGTGTTCAGGAATGTCAGAAGCTGAGAAGGTGGTATCTGGCTGTTGTGATTATCCCAGGTCCATGGGTCATCTCAAGTACAAGAGGAAAGCACAAGAAAAATTCAATCAGTGGGAAATGATAGGCTAATGCAAACTGTGCCTGTTTCAAAACAGTTATAATTAAGATCATGGGCAATCTGATAAAAATGGAGAAAAATTAAAAAGTAATTCCAGAATAAAAAATAAAATTTCTCCTAAATCTAAGGCTAAAATGGATGAGATTTTAATCAGAATCACCCTATTGTATGATGCATTGTCAAGCTGTCATAATCCTTGAAGGGAATTATGATTTAAACAAAACTATCAAGATTTCTGATTCTTAAAACAAATAAACAGAAACAAAAGGCAAACATACACACAAACAAAAAAGACAAATTTGTTAGGAACTTTGTAATGAGTCAGAAAGAAATGACCTAATTCTGGGTTTCCATAATGTCATAGATTTTGTGTAGGAACTAAAAAAGGCTGTGAAAATCAAAAAAACAGAACAAACAAACAAAAATCACATCAATAAAATTGCCCAAATGTTTCCAAACAACTGAACATTTGAGAAAAATATTTGAATGCTTAACTATATTTTTCCCATCACACTGAAATATGAGGCATGATGGCTCAGGGGCAGAACTGTGGACATTTTTCATATCTTTATAACCAAACCTGCTATAATTAAATAATCAATCCCTAGTATTAAGGTCATGAAGATCTGGTCCTTATCAGGCCATTGTTGGGAGAGTTCATTGATAATTATTTGCCAGGTGTTAATTTGGCAACTATAACTCACTTTTACACTAATATGTTCAAATGTCAGGGGTAATATTTTGCAGAGTTCTCTTCTAAATGATGATGAGACAGAAGGGGAAATAAATGTCAGATCAGAAAAACTGAAATCACTAAAATCAAATCTTTTTTGCTCATTACATTCAGAAAACTTTCTAGTGCAGCGTATTATTGAAATAATCAAAATACATACATCATGTGTCACTTTAGAATTGATAAAACTCTCTTCAGTAAAGTGCCTGTTTAATCTCTATCATCCTGTATAGCAGTGTGGTATAATTCAAAAATATATTTTGTCTTTGTTTCTGGTTCCTGGCACAGAGTTCTTACAACTCTTGCCATTTCCTGAGCAATGAGATTGTCTTCTAATATTCATAAAGATCCCTGTTTGGCCACATATAAATTTATACTAACAAAATGACTTAAGATGGGGCTCCTAGATAATTTTGTTATCAGGCTGGTGAAAAGAAAGATCAAATGATTAACAAGCTGAAAATTTTTGGTGCTACCCCCAACCTCTAGGGAGGGTCTGGAAACTGAAGGTTGAACTCTAGAAAAACTTTGAAACAATAAGATTTAGAAACGGTGGACACATTCAGGTTGGTGAACACATTAAGGTGCTGGGAGAGTGGCGCACTTGGAAGACACACACGTTGACCCATGTCTCTCTTAAATTTGGCTGTTCCTGAGTTGAATTCTTTATAATAAACTGGCAATAGTAGGAAAATTGTTTCCATGAATCCATTGAGTTATTCTAGAAAATGATAAAATATGAAGAGGGGGTTCATGAAAACCCTCAATTTACAATCGATTGTTCATAAATACAGGTAACAACCTGTAACTTGAGAGTGGCAACTGAAGTGGGTATAGCTTTGTGAGATTAATCCCTTCAAGGTAATTCATGTCAAAATTAAATTGAATTGTCGGATACCCAGTTGTTATCTAGAAAGTTGGAAAATTGATTGTTGTGGGGAAAAAAATTCCATTAATTTGGTATCAGAAATGTCAATAAAAACAGTTTAGGTAGGCAGGGCAATGCCACCTCTTTTTACAGATAATAGAAGCAAGGCTTGCAGAGGTGAATTGGATAAACCGTAGGATAAACCATAACTTTCTCATATAACATGTATTATCCTCAAATTCCATAGCATCCCCTTCACAGATCTCTGTTATTGTACAGGGCCTGGTCTTTGACTGTTTAAGGAGTAAAGTTTGGATGCCAAAATCTCACTGGCAACCAGAAACTAGGATGCAAGCTATTTCCCATAAAAATTAGGTTACAGAACTCTTCCTTTTAGAAATGTAGAAAAGCTGCTTATTTCAGTTTACTAAAACCATTATCCAAATTTCTTCTAAAGTCACTTCTATTTTCTTTCTGCTGCAGTTGAATAATAGGTGTAATTACCTAGATGTACTTATTTTTCCATAAAAAGGAATTCATAATAGCATAACCTTGCTATGAGAGAAAATACTGTGTATAAAACTGCTGTGTGTGTGAGAGAGAGAAGGAGAGGGGAGAGAGAGAAATTAGTATGCTTAATTTTCATTAAGCAGGAGCTTGACATCCTCTTGCTAATGCTTTTAATGACATCTTACTTCAAATTGCAGATCCAAAGCTTAGCCCGAATTGAAAAAGAACAGGAATGTGTGTGTATGTGTGTGTGTGTGGTGTGATTGAGGAGGGGTATGGGCAGCAATAGAAAACAATTCAGATTCAAGCTAAAGAGAAAAAGCTACACTAAATGGTAGCAGCAAAGAATAAAGACAAAGCAGCTTTTTGTGTGTCAAATTCATTCATTCCTGGTTAGTTACATCATGAAACAGAGTCATTTTGATACAGTAGTTAAGTGGGAAGTGGAACTCTGAGCTACCTAGAATGCTTAGATGACCCTTGGAAAACTTACAATGGAAAATCCCAGTGATTTTCTTCAGACATTTTTTATCATGACTACTTTTTAAAGTATGTAAATGTTTTCCAATGATATCAGTTTTATCTTAGCTCATCCATGTATGACACATTGTCATTCTAAACTGATAAATCTGGGTGATGATTTCAATACAGCAGCCCCTTGTGCATTTCTTTTCCTCTGAGACGATCTTGGAGAACTTCAAATGAATATAACTCTAAGAATAAGTTGTATACATATGAGGCAGTGTAGCTAGGACAGGTTTGACATAGATAGACAAATTTCCAATAGTTAGGTTTTAGGAAGTGTTCAGACATTTTTTTTTTTTTAGAGTTGGAGTCTCACTCTGTCGCCCAGACTGGAGTGCAGTGGCCGCTCCTGGCCACCGCAGCCTCGACCTGCTGGGCTCCGGCGATCCTTCCGCCTCAGCCTTCCAAGTATCTGGAATTACAGGCATGCGCTACCACGCCCGGCTGATTTTTTGATTTATTGTAGAGATGAGGTCTCGCTGCCCAGGCGGGTCTCGAATCCGCGGGCTCAGGCAATCCACTCACCTCAGCCTCCCAAAGGCGCGGGATTACAGGCTGAGCCACCGAGCCTGGCTTCAGACATTTTTAAAACCACATTTTACTGCAGGCCAAGCAGCAGCCTACCTCATACTCTTGACAAATCAAAAGAAAACTCCATCAGATGCAAGACTAGGACAGTCCAACCTTTCAATTCTTGGTTTAGCATAATAATCACAAAGAAACTTTCAGTTTCCCCATTGAAGGTGGAAGGCCAAAGACCACCCCTTAACTGATCAAAGCCATGGAAATGATAATAAGACCAACTTTTAGCTAAGGAGCTTGTGGTTTGGAAATGTCAGACAGGTCTCCTGTGGGAAACTACGTAGTCAGGAAAAGACCTCTCCCCTTGTCTCTTCCCACTAGGAGCCCAGAGATGTCACTCTCTCTAGAGCTATGGTTACCTGGACTTCATCCATTAGCATATCAATAATAGGTAGCTCTATATAGTTTGCAGTTGAGTACAAAAGTGTGGTTTTTCTTATTTGAAAACCTTGCCCATGGCAGGTCTTTCTGCCATTAATCTTTCTTCTTCCTACTTCTCTTGCGAATAAACTTGGTTTTAAACCTTTGCTGGCCACTCTAAAATTCATTTTAGAAACAAGCCAAAGAATCCAAAAGTTTTGTGCCACAGTTTTTCCTTATACCCCTCCATCAGATAGGTTTTGTATCCATTTAAAAAGTCTGTAAATCCTGATGGGAGGCCTTCCTTGATTATTATAACAACACATCAGAAGATGAAATCTGACCAATCCTGTTCCTCTTCATATCCTTAGTGTTTTCAGTATATTTGATGTCTAACTCTCTTGACCAGCTCCGATAGTCTTGATAATAACTCTAGCCTCCTTGGTGAGCTCCAGAAGGGCCTCTGTTTTCTACCCACTGTCTGATTTCTAGCTTCCTCTCTGGCTCCCTATCACAGTGCACTCACAGTACATAGAGTTAACTGTATTCCCACATGCTGCTATGCCCCCATATGTTCTTAAGTTGTGCAAGAGTCATTAGATTGTGTGCCTGGAATGCATAGCCTTCCTTACCCTCCACCTGGCTGACTCCTGCTCAACATTCAAGTGTCATGTTTGCCCACCTCCTCTGAGGAGCTACCCCTCTCTCTGTCAGACTGAGTTTTGTGACCTCACTCTGTCTCCACAGCTACCCTCACTTGTATTTATGATTACAGTCATTCTCACACAACATTGATACAACATCCTTGCCAATGAGGGTCCTGGAAAGCAAACACTATGCTTAATTGTATAAACTGATGCCAAGTAGCATGGTGGCTTATAGCAGTCAAAGGATGGTAAGTGAAGGGATAAAGCCAATATGAATCAAATTCATGGCCTTCCTTCCTGATGCAAATATATCAGATATATGTTTTATGGACCTGTTGTGAGTGTCCTAAAATATTTAAAAGTAGTGTTGCCCAAGGGGGGAAATGAGCAGGTCAAATTTTGCCAATGTATTTGACAAAATGTGTATGGCATATCTAATTTAACAGAATTGAAGGCAAAAGCATGTGGGTTGGTGGAAAGGGGCATTAATTATTAATGTAGTCTGCTAATTCTTGGAATATTTACATCAAGCATTACAGATAGCAACAAGAATGCTTGGATTATATCTTCACTTAATCTTGTGTGTTGTCATTGTTGCTTTCCTTCTGTTTCTGTGCTTCATTTGAGTTGGAGCAATGGTATGGCATGGTAGCAGAGCCAGAGCCTAGAGGAAGGGGGGAAGAGTCCACTGAAATGGTCAAGGTTATCTTTAAAGAAAGGAGAAACCCCTGCAGAAATATGTCAAGATCTGACAAATTTGCAGTGTAAGTTATGAAAGAGTTTGATTAGTTATTTGTCTCCCAACTGTGTAATCAAACTATTTCATGACTTATCCTCTTACTGCAAACACCCCTTGTCCTCATATCAGATGACAATCTTATCTCTTACTTAGATAACAGAAGCAATCTGAAGGGGAAATTCCCCTTCTTCCTGACAAACATCCATCAAGCTCCTGCATCTGCTTTTCCTACTGTAGAAAGGGACAAAGTGGCCATGAATCCATTGTTCCCTACATGATGGAAACCACTTTCTCTCGCCTGCCATGAATTTTGCCCCTGCAGCAGCTAGGCTTTATTATTGCTGTTGTTTAATTGAATTAGTTGCTCTCTGTTGGTTTATCCCCATTATGGTGCAGTATCTCCCAACTTTATGCAAAACATAAGACCTTCCTAAGTCTTACAACTCTTCCCAGGCACTGCTGCATTTCTTAGTACCACATTGTAGCCAAACTTTTTGAAAGAACTATCAAAAACTGCTCATTCTTGCCTAACTCTGCAATCACCACCCTGAGTCTGCTTTGGTACAATAGTCAACAACCTTCATGTTTGCTTGGCAGCACAGTTGACTGCTCTCCTCCTTGAACTTTTGGGACAACCCACACTCCTGATCTCTCCCAACTTAACTTCTCAGTCTCTTTAGCTGGTTCCTCCTTTGTTCAGTCTGTAGAGATTATTGGCTAAATAACTTACTTATGAGCCCCATCCTCTGATCTAATCATCCTTTCTCTTTGTGTAATTTAACTACGGCATTCAGTGACTTTAAAAGGTAATAGCTAGTAAAGCTTTTAGGAGCCTGAGCAAAGGGAGAAAGGAAGTAGCATGAATAATGGAGAGAAAGACTCAGGTAGGACAGTATCAGCAGGAGTTGGGGAATTGATACAGACACATCACAAATGCCTGCAGAGGGAAGCTCCTTCCTTTTATTATTCTGCCTTTCCATTTCTTCTTTTCTTTTCAGGAGAGAGGAGAGGGGTGATAAGGTCTGGCTCTCACATCCAGACTGGAGTGCAGTGGTACAATCACAGCATACTGCAACCTCAAAATCCTATATTCAAGTGATCCTCCTGTCTCAGCCTCCTGAACAGCAGAAACTACAAGCATGTGCCACAATGCCTGGTTATTTTTTTAACTTTTTGTAGTGACTGGACCACGCTATGTTGCCCAGACTGGTCTCAAAATATTGACCTCAAGAAATCCTCCTGCCTCGACTTCCAGGAGAATTGAGATTACAGGTGTGAACCATCACACCTGACCCTATTTTCTATTTCCTCTTGACCCCAGTTGAAAGCAGGTGGCTTTGTGTACATTAACTGCTGAAATTCTCTGGCTCTGATTATAAGTGTGAGGTGAGCTTGACGTCTCCTCCAAACTACTCTACAAACCAGGACACAACTGGTATCCTATTTTTCCTGAGAATAACTGGCTATTTGCCTTGGATAAGCCCCCTCCTGCCCCGTTATTCCCATTTCAAGCATGATTCTACTTTCAGAGTTCTCTTAATTGCTAAATAGGGATAGACAGCTTCACTGAATCAGTACTGTTGAGTATTCCCAAACCTCAAACAAAGGAACCGTTTGTTGGCCTCCAGGAGGCTGTCTGCCAAGGGCAATTTTGGTGTTCTAGTATTGTGCATTCTTCTGCCAGTGAGCAGAAGAGAGTTTTTCAGCAGACTAAGCACAGCACAGCATTAGGTCAATATAAGACAATGAACATAGGATGGCCCATTGGTTCAATACACAGTGGGAATTCAGGTATGTACCAATTGTCCCTTGAGCTGCAACTCAGAATGCCCCAGGAATCAGAAAGTAAAAAGTCAGGAAAACAAAGCTACGCAGTAAGCCTTTAGATATACTACACAATGAGATTTCATTTCATTTTTTTCCTGGAGCCTGCTATGTAGTTACAATGAACTCACATAAACTGATCTATTTGTACACACCTGAAATCAAGGTCATTCAGAAACAGCAAGAGTTGGTCAGCACCTGATGGCCTGAAATGCAAATGTACACACTTCTGGACTCCAAAATAATTTGATCCACAGCTTCCCCTCCCCTACTAAGCAAGGATATTTTATTAGAGTGGTAAAATGATATAAGGAGTAGCAAAACCTCAGGAACAGGAAAAATCCGTATCAGAGAAGAAACTAACATTTAATTAGTGAAGTGCTGGGCTATCAGCATGAGAATACTGCATATAAATGTGCCTCAGGTAATGTAGCACTAATTACTAAAAAGCTACCTTTTTTCTCACTTCTTACCTTCCCTCCTGCATTCCTCTCTCTTCATGTGTTTTTTACTTTCCTGTATTTCTTTTTGTCAGTCTAGATTTTATCAGGTCAACAAGGAGGGTGTAGCATGTAACTGTGACTATAGTATGAAATTCCAGGCTTATTTTGGGATTTCCATATGGACAGCTTCATGGTACTCCAGCAATTCCCTTGAGCGGTGCAAAAAATCTTTATAATGCATATACGTACATGTGCACTCAGATGTATATACATATATAAACACATGAATATAAATATATATATATATATTCATGTGTTTATTTCCCATAACACCACCTACATTATAGAATCCAATGGTATGATCATTTCAACTTTGCTCTGCTTAGAAAGCTAATAGAACACATCCTACCCCTCCCATAAAGAAGTTGCAATCTATTTAGCAATATCTCCACTACATAGTTGAGTTAACTCTGACCTTGAAGGGACAATTTCTGCCAGCATGGAGAAAGGAAAGGCAGATCAAGGATTGAGAAACCTTGCTAATTTGTCTCTGAGCATTATTGCATCTGCAATTTGAAAGAATTTAAATATGCAACACTATTACAAAAGCTCTCATTGGATTATGCAAAATATTTCTAGATGAATCTTAAGCACAAATTCGTTGAAGTCATACCTTCTTTGTTTATCCCTTTCTCCTCAATCTATTTGCTGTTAACTTGGGTGCTCTGATTGCTTCCTGACTCTCTCTTGATTATCCCACAGTGAAAAACTTCATGATAT